>PJAB01000381.1:0-28333 GCA_002887195.1 Chrysochromulina parva | reverse complement strand
CTCGTCGAGGTCTTGCTGCGCGCCGCCGGACTCCTCGGTGCCCTCGAGGATTCCGTAGATGAGCCGCTGCCGCTCGAGGCTCGAGAAGAGGCGCCCGTTCTTGCGCTCATAGTCGTCAATAGCATCCGGGTCAAAGTCGCGGTAATTGCGCTTCGCCACCTCCCCTATCATAAAGCATTTGGGGATCAAACGCTGGATTTTGTGACCCGAATCGCTGGTTGCAGTCACGGTTACCGGGATCGCCTCCGGGCGGACGAGCATCTCCACTTTTTCCTGGCTCGCCTTCTCGATGAGGAGCTCGAGCGTGGCCCAGACTTTGATGTACATGAACTTGCCGTCGCGGCTCGGGTTCTTCTGAACCATCAGGCGGGCCTTTTCTAGACTGTAAATCAGGTCCGCGCGCCGCTCCTGCCGCTTGTCGAACTCCTTGCGAGCTCCTTCAGTCTTCATTTCCTCCGCCGTCTCGATCGGATAGATGAGCACGAGGTCGGCCACGATGCCCTGCATCGCATTCTCCTTGTCTTTGGCCTCAAGCTCTTTCTCGCGCACGGGGTTAGGTTGCGCGAGGTCTGCTGCTCGCGCCTGCACGGACGCTCTTCGCGCCGCGCCGCGGAGGCGTGCTCCCGTGAGCATGCGCTCAGCCAGTGGACTTCTGTCGCGACCAGCGAACCGGTAAAAAGAACCGGTAAAAAAACAGTCGCGGTGCCGGAAATTCGGGAACCGGGGTAACGTACCGGTTCAAAATCACCGGGGGCAGACGGACCGTAACGTCTCCTCGCTCGAGGCGGTGCGGATGCAGCCGGCAGAGCCGCGTCGCGATCTGCCGCGCCGCATCGGCGTGACCCTCCTCTTCCTTCCACTCCTTCCACAAGTCGCCCTCAACGGCTTCACTCTCTCACTCACAAGCGTTGTAACGCCGCGTACCATGGGCGCAGCGCTGCCAAACAACGCAGCGCTCGCAAACGGGCTCCTTCTCGGTTTCAGCACGCTGATGAATGCGCTATCGCCATTCTTCGGCAGCGTCCTGGATTCGCGCCGCAACGCGAGCCTGGGAATCTATGCGGGCGCCGCCGTGCAGACTGGTGGCGCTTGCTGCCTGCTGGCGAGCGATCGGCTGCTCTCCGCCGGGCAAAGCAGCCTCGCGATCGCGCTCTTTGCCATCGGCATCGGCGCTGTGCGCATTGGCACGGTCGCGACCACAGCCTCGGTGTACGCGCTCGTGAGCTCCTATGGCTCGCGCTACCCAGGCGCGCTCGGCATGCTTGCAGCCTGCCTCGGCACAGCCAACGCAATTGGTGGCTCGGCCTCCTTCCTCTGTACGGCTCTGGTCACAGACGACAAGACGTTGTACTTCGTGGTGGTGGGAAGCTTTACTACTGGCTGGCTGTGGGCGCTGCTCTTCATCCCGCGGCGCTTCCTCGTGCTGCGACGGACCGTTAGCCCGCACGCGACCGCATCGCTCGCACCCGCGCGCACGCGCAACAGCTCATGCTACGCCACCGCGCGGACCACGGACCCGACGAACGACGACGACGCGCCGACGCCGGCCGAGCCGGCCGCGCTAGGTGGCGCTGAGCTGCCGAAAGGCGGCTCGATGGCGGATTGGCCGCTGTTGGACGGGCCGCCTGGTGGTTCTCAGGAGGCGGAGATGGAATCTGGCCGGTTGAGATTGAATCTGGTCGGTGCTCACGAGGCGGAGAAGGCAGAGGAGTTCGACGACGAGGACGAGGGCGAGGACGACGAGGAAGAGGAGGAGGCGGAGGATGCCGCCTCGCGGCCGAGCTATGGCGCCTCGCCGCACCGACCCCGCCCCCTCTCTACCGGCATGTCGCCAACTGCACCGGTCGGCGCCTCCTCCTCCTGCTGTGGCCATGCCGCACTGCGCCGGACGCTCACCGAGTGGAGCGGCGAGCGGTACGCCGATTGGCGGCGTGCGTGCCTTGCGCTGCTGCTCTTCAACATGGTGGTGGGCGTGGTGATCGCGAATGGGCTCTTCTTCGTGCAGGACTGCACAAACGTCTCTGCAGACGAGGCGGTGAGCTTCAATCACTCTATTCACTCTATTCACACTCGTACGCGTCGTCCAGCATGCCAGTGCTCATCACGGCGCGTCACCCCCCTTCCCCACAGGTGAGCCTCTACTCGTACGCATCGCTCGGCCAGCTCGTAGCTCAGATGCTCAGCGCGCCGCCCTCGGGCTATCTCGCCGATGCCTTCGGCACGGTACCCCCCTGCTTCGCCTCGCTGCTGGTGGCCTCGGTGGTGTGCTTCACGCTCCCATGGATGTCCGACGTCGTGGCCGTCTTCGTGCTCTTGCCCTTCATCGGGGCCATCTCCCAGATCTTCTCGCTCGCGGACATGGCGCTGATCGTACGCACCCTACCGTCGGCGCGTACGCGCATTCGAGACATGGGCGCTGTGCCCGCGATGCAGGCGCTTGGACAGGCGATCGCCACCGTCTATTCGGGCGTGATGCTCACTGCCGTGGGCGCCGTCGTGGGCGCCGTTGGCGCCGGCGACTCGCGCGTGCGTTACCAGCGGTTGGGCTACGTCTGGTCCTTTGTGCCCATGGGCGGGGTGGCCGTGATCGGCGCGCTCCTGCTGCTGCCTCTGCGTAAGGTGGACGCGGCGGTGCACGACGAGTTGGAGCACGCGAATACGATGATCTCGGTCGTCTCCGCTCAGGGCTCAACCGTTACAACCGTCGCCGACCTCGCCGCCGCTGGCGCCTCGCGGACCTCATCGATGAGTCGCAGGCGCACCTTCTGCCGCGCCCACTCCTATCTGAGCGCCGAGGGCAGTGTGATCGGCACACGTCGAGGTCTCGCGGTGATCGCACGGCCAGCGCGGGCAGGCTCGCAGCCGCGGCTGCCATACGTGGCCCCAGATGGCACACCCGCACGCGGACTTGTGAAATCGCGCGAGCCCTCCCCACCTTAAGGCTTTGGAAACTCCTTCGCGCTTTGGCTTTGCGCTTTCGATTCAACTTCGCAAGATCATACAAGCTAGAACGATTGAAAATTAATGTTCTCACAGCAGCCCCTAACATTGCGAGTCACAGCCTGTCAGAGTCCTCGTACAGCGCGAGCTCACGGACCCTCACACGTAAGGAATCTTCTCGGACGAGAGCTCTTTAAGGGATTGAATATTTAGAATGCCGCGGACGCGCTCGCCACAGTGGCGCGAGTCTCCGCTGACCGCGAGCGCGCACCGAAAGGCTGTATATTTCCGACCTCGTTCCACGTTACCCCTCCCCTTCATTCACCCGGAATATAGTTCACATCCAGTCTGTACTTTTCTGCACATTCACATTCACAGCCGAGTTTTATAATTCGAATGGCGACGCGCCCGATGCGACTGCTCATGGTTGGTGAGGGCGACTGCTCTTACAGCCTCGCATTGGCGAGGGCCTTTGGAACAGCAGCTCACATCACGTGCACGACATTCATCAGTGAGGAGGAGTGCGTGGCCACGTATGCACGGGCTCTAGCCGTGATTGCTGAACTCCGTGAGCTTGGCCACACAGTGTGCGATGGCGTTGATGCGACAGCACTCGCATCGTGTGCACCTCTGGAGCCACCCTACGATCACGTGTGCTTTCTGCATCCTCACCTTGGGCTGGACGACATACTGGACGAGGCGGCGCATGCGCGCCGGCACAGCATTTTGGTGGCGCACTTTCTGGCATCCGCCGCAGAGGTGTTGGCTCCAGATGGTTGCATCCACTTGACGCTCTGCCAAAACCAGCCTCGTACGTGGGAAGTTCACGCACATGCGGCTCGCCTTGACCTACGCGTCCTGCACGAGAAGGACACCGTCTCCCCAAGCTGCTTCTTCCCGGCCGACGGACCGGCGACACCGCCAGCGCTACTTCCGGTGAGCACGGCCTGGGGCGCACGGCGCAAGTTCCGCTCCGGCGCCCTTGGCTCGAAGCATTGGGCAGGCAAGTACGGCTACGAGCACCGCCGCTGCGAGGGCGACGAGGACATGAACGTGGACAACTCGATCGAGCTCGTCTTCTGCGTGCCATCCTCGTTTGTGCGGCCCTCGGCTTCGGTTGTGCAGCAGCAGAGTGCAGCCGCCGATGCTGCCGCCGCCACCATGCAAGCCGCCGCCAGCGTCACGCCCTTGGAGGGTCGCGGCTGCTGCCCGATCTGCGGCGTGAAGCTCGTCGATGCCAATGGCGACGCCGATGTGGATGCGGCTGCGCACGTGCGACGGCTCGCCACGCCAAGTTGTACCGCGGCCGGAGAGGCGCTGCGGCACGCGGCTGCGCAGCGTGCTTCAGCCGGCGGCGCAGCCGACGTGATCGTACCTCAAGCCGGCCAGTGGCAATGCGCGGCCACCGGGCGCGTCTTCCGCTCCGAAGCGCAATACCGAACTTACCTCAAGCAGCAGCAACACAATCCCGGGAAGCCGAGAAAGACTACCGAGGCGGCGGCAGCAGCAGCCAGGGCGACGGCCGCTGCCAGCCGCGTGGCCGCTGCGGCGGCCGCCGCCGCCCTGGCCGTACCTGGCGCCGATGTGGCGCTAGCCGCCGCTACGGTAGCCGCCGATCCCACGCTCGGCTCGGAAGCAGCATCAATAGCGGCGAGCTGCAGCAGCCGCCTCCAGCGCATCAGCCACACAGTCCCATATGAAGGTGAGGGCGAGCGAGCCGCAAAATGGGCGAAGAACGTCGCCTTTACGTCGAAGCTGCGCTCAAAGAAGCAGTCGCACCAGGCGTTCAAGGAAGGACGCGTGCTGCTGGGCGGCTGCCCTGTGGAGGAGACCCGCTGCCTGCGGGCGGGCGATGTGCTCGAGTTGTTACACGACCCTTTGGCGGCGGTACGCTCGCAGGCCGCGGGCAGCCCCAACGCTCCCGTGGTCCTCCTGCGGGTGGAGGAGCAGATTGCGTTCGTCATCAAGCCTGCGGGCAAGACGGCTGTCGGCGACTACGTGGGCACCCTGCAGTCGGCGCTACGCGTGCTGCTGCCCCCGACCACCCCACCAGCAGTCGGGTCAGACGCTGGGCCTCTGGAGTCGCCAATGCCGGTCACGCGCCTCGAGGCGAGCACAACCGGCGTCACGTTGATTGCGCGCTCGCGGCGTGCACTGGACGAGCTCGAGGCGCTTGCGAGCCGCTCGGAGCTCACGCACTGCTTCCTCGCGCTCGTCTACGGCCAGGTGCCCGCGGCATGGGGTTCTGATCCCGTTCGGCTCGAGCTGCCTGCGAAGGTGCAGTGCAAGAAGGGTTACAAGAGGAAGCAGCTGCTCGCCGCGGCGCGCGCCATGGCACTAGGGCCAGATGGGCATGAGGACGAGCTTGTCGGGGAGGATGGCGGGGACGGGGAGGAGGAGGAAGGGGAGGAGGAGGAGGAGGAGGAGGGCGAGGATGGCCACACTGGTGAGGAATCGAGCGAAGCGAATTTGCGTCGTGTCGGGCGTGTGGACGGGACGGCGGGCAACGTCGAGGGTGGCGTCGCTCGCACAACGATCGGCGCGAGTATGCTGGGAGCGGAGGTGGTGTTGGCCACCTGCCTTGACCGCACCCCTCCCGACTGTGCCGTGCAGCTCTCCACTGTGCGCCTCGAGTGCGGAGGGCGGCGTGGGCGGCTCAGCGGAGATCTTTGTTTCCTCATGCGCCACCTGGGCCACCCAGTGGTTGGTGATCGGTACGCGCGGCGCGAGAGAGGCACCCTCCCCCGCTACTTCTCGGCCTTGAAGGGCAAAACTCAGCTCACGTGCGTGGGCGTGCACGCGGCGGCGCCGGCGGTGGCGTTCGAGGTGCCCGTCCCTCTGCGGCTTCTCGCGTCCTCATGGGTGTCCCTGGAGGCGGCGGCTCAGGCTCGAGCCGCAGAGAGGGAGGGGGCACCTACGTCGTCCATAACGTCGTCCACGTAGCGCGAGTCCGCGCCGGTCCGCCGCGGTCGGGTACGCGGGTTCGTCAACGCACGGGGTCGCGTTATTTAGACTACACGACCGCAAACGCGACTCTACAGACATTGAATCATATACAGACATCAGACACGTAAATTAATCATAAACAACGTTCCGCGATGTTGGATAATTTAATATACGCGCCGTTCGCGCAGCGCCGCGACCCGGGCCGCCCCGCCCGGAGGGTGGGTCGCGCGCGCGGCGGGCCCATCCCCATGCGGCGGGTGCGAAACAGTACATGAACTACAACCTACGGAATCCAATCGTACTCTACTCAGCATCGTAGCTGGCGTCACTGCGGCAGCCGCGCGCGCACGGCTGGTGGTGCGCTCCTGGTCAATAAGCTCGTCAAGGACGCGAGTGCACTTTGGCGAGCTTCTCGGCCGGCACCTGCATCCACAAGAACTCGTTCAGGTCGATGCGCTTGTCGCCATCGAGATCAATTTTGTGGAACATACGCCGCAAGTCATGCTCAAGGTATGCAGCGCCTACGCGCTCACAGACCATGAGCGCAATCCGGCAAAAGTCTGGGAACTCGAGCACGCCGTCGAGGTCACTGTCGAAGCGCCCAAACACGAGCACCAGCTGCTCAAGCTCCCAGTCGGCAAACCGATCGAAGACGTTGTGCGTCTCGGCCGAGCGCGCGCGGTCGACGCACCGGTTGAAGTACGCACCCATCTCAGCGGCGTCACCCTTGATCACGTGCTGCTTCATGGCCTTCTCGAGCCTCAGCTGCACGAGGGCGCGTTCGAAGGGCGCGTAGGACTCCACCACCGTCCCTTGAGCATCCTGCTCGGCGACGAGCCGCTGCATGTACGCCTCGAACCGCTGCTGACGCGCCTCGTCAACGAGCCGCTGCTGGTGCGCCGCAGCTGTCACCCACGATGGGTGAGCCCCCCGACGCGTGGGAGACCTCCTAGCCCCTTGGGGTGACGCCGGACGCCGTGCAACCGATGGGCTCGATGGGCTCAGCACGCCGGCCGTGGACGTGCCCGTCACACCCTCGGCCCTACCGGTACACGGTGGCTCCTCGCCCGAGTCGATCAAGCCAGCCACTTCCGCGAGTGCCTCGCGACGCTCAATGTCCTTGGTTGCCTGGCTGGCCTGCAGGGTAGCGACCCTGAGCGACTGCACTTCGAGGAGGCTCTTGAGCTCGTCAATCTGATGCACGAGCCTCCTGCGCCGCTGCACGGCCTTGCGCGCCGCATGGGCGCTCACCGCGGCGCTCACGCGTGATGGCGTCGGCTTGCCACCAGCGGTGCTGCTCTTGTCACCGCCACCGCCGTCCCTATCTCCTAAAGCTAGTGATTGCGGATCAGCTTCTGCTGCTGCTGCTGCTGCTGCTGCTGCTGCTGCTGCTGCTGCTGCTGCTGCTGCTGCTGCTCCTGCTGCTCCTGCTGCTCCTGCTTCGCTGCCACTCATGCTGGCTACAGCTGTGCTCGCGTTGCGATCCGGCGAGGCGCCCTCAAGACCCAGCGCCATCGTGCCCGAGCTCGCGAGCTTGAAGAGTTCGTCGGTGCGCCGCTGCAGCCGCTCGCGCAGACGGCCCAATATCGTCTGAGCCGTGCGCAGCTCGTGTAGCAGCGCGGGGGCACGGTCGGTCAGCACTGGATGCGACGCAGCACTTGGCGCCCCAGCTCCGGCCGCGGTGATCGCGCGCACCTGGAACTCGTGCCAGCAGTCAGGCTCCAACCCCTCGACAATCCACAGCGGCTCCGGCTCGGCCGTATCTTCTACCAGCAAACTGAAGCCTCCCTCGCCGCCGTATTGGATGAGTATCATATAGCCAAGCACCTCGAACGCGCTGCCGCCCAAATGTGTCGGCGCTTCCCAGCGCAGCAGCAGCGAAGTTGCTGCAACCTCCGAGGCTGCTGGCCGCGATGGTGGGCCTGCAAAGCTACCGTAAAGCTGGAAATTTTCTCCACGCCACTCGTCGACCTGTCCCTTGGCCACTCTCGCATTGCTCGACTTTCGTCGATGCCCTCGACTGTCTCGTCGGCCTCCATGGCGCGCTTGCGAGTTCGACCGTTCTTCCATTGTTCTTTCCAAATGTGCAAAAAGGCGTGGCGTCGTGCTGAGCGAGCAGCGTGGGAGTGAAACAGCTAGAGCAAGCAAGCAGAGAGGAACAGAGAGAGTGACTTCGCAACGACGCTTTCGAAAGTACGCACAAGCAGAACACTGCCGTTTTCAATCTTCCCAAGTCGTCAGCGCCTGGGCCAAACAGAGCGCCTCATCAGCTTCCTGGTAGGCCAGTGCGGCGCGCGCCCAGACCACGTCATCTCGCCGGTCGATTTCTAGTGGTCGGCGACCGAGGACCTGGCGCAACCTCGTCTCGGCCTCGTTCAGGGCCGCCTTGGCGTCTCGCTTTCGCTGTTCAAGCTCGGGCAGCCGCTTCTGAAAGTTGGCGATCGTCTCGTCGGTCGTCCGCCCATTCAATGTTAAGTTGGCGATCTCCTCCTCCTCCTCCTCCTCTTCCTCCCTGTCAGTACGCCATGTGGCGAAGGTGCTGCGCAGCTTTTGCTTCTGGCGCCGCCGCGCCTCCACTTCCATCCGAGCCTGGCGCTCCCAAATGCTCTCGCCCGCCCCCGGTGACGACGATTCTGCCTCCACCTGCTTGCGAAGGTCGACCAGCCATCCTCGCGTTCTACCTTTGGCAGCGTCGGCCGCGCCGCCACCGCCGCCGCCGCCGCCGCCGCCGCCGCCGCCGCCGCCGCCGCCGCCGCCCTGAGTGGAACTCCTCCCTGCCGTCCGGCTCGCACGCGAAGCGCGACTCGCTGTGGGCTCCCGCTGCTCCTGCTGCTGCCATTCGTCGCCGCGCGCTTTCGCCAGGAGCCTCTGCGCCGCGCGCTTTCGCCATCGCAGCAGGCCCTTTTCGACTCTGGATTCTACCGGGCGTCTCCGCTTCTCGAGGGACTCTAGAAAGTTGCGCTCCTTCTGCTTCTGCGCCAACTGTTCGGGGTCGATGTGCCTATCGAGCCAGCCGAGCAACCCCTCGATGTCCGACACGCTTGTGGGCATCTTGCGCACCGGTCGCACAGCCTCAAAGGCTGCCATCGCCCGGTCTCGCACCTCGGCGTCGCTCTCGGCGGTCGAGACCTTGCGCATCACCGCGTGCTTCTCCGACAGCTTGCGCGCCTTGTCCTCGAAAGTCGAGGTCGAGCGGCCACCCACCCTGATAAACGTTTCACCGTAGGTCAGCGCGTCGTCGAGGCCGCCGAGCTCGACATCACTGCACGAGGTCACAGAGGCTTCCACCTCCTGCAAAAAGCGCCGCAGGTCACAGAGCGCCGCGCCCCCGAGGCCCTCGCGCCGCAGATACTCGTTGACTGTCTCGTCGACGACCGGAGAGCGCTCGTCGACGAACGTCTCTGTGTTGTCTGCATCAAAGGCATCCAGCCGTGCAGCAGGCCGCTGAACTGGCATAGCCGCCGCGGTGGGAAACTGCGGCATTCGGAGCTTTGGTTCGCGCGGTAGCGGTGCTACGTCGGCTACCCGTCGATATCCTTTGTGATGGCTTCCTCTACCCTTCTTGCGCGCAGGCGAAGCGCCCCGGCGGCCCTGAGGCGAGGCCTTTTGAGGCATTGGTCCGTGAGAGAAAGAAGTTTCGCGTTTATTGTTTCGTGTTTCGTCAGTGATAGAGTGCGTTTCCCCCCGAGAGAGTGAAACATGGTACTGTATGGTTTCTACAGCCTCTTACCAACCGTAGAGATCGGATTAGGTCCTGAGAGGCTACGGAACGAGTGAGTGTCTGCGACGCCACGCTGTCGAGCCCATTACGCGCATTAGAATAGAATTCCACACGCTCGCGTCCGGTCCGTGTCGTGTTAACGTTCACACGAGCTCGAGCACTTCCACACGTGAACACGTCTGCCGCTCTGGGACCGCGACTGGGACGGCGTACCTAATCCGGTCACGGGGTATCGGCCTCGGCCGGCTTGTCCGGCGAGAGCACCGTGGCGAGTGCAGCGTGCCAGCGGTCGCGCTCGGTGATGGAGGCGAGCCTGATAAGCATCGTCTTGCCCGTGTCGAGGGTGATGTCGAGGACTGGCTCATCGGCCGACGAACGGTTGACGGCGGTGAGCGTCTTCTTGCCGCGCACGACGCTGCCCGATTCAAACTCGGCCTGGCTCGAGAAGTAGATCATCGTCTTGGACGAGGCATAAACGGCGCAGTAGCGCAGGCTCCACGTGTACGGGAAGTGTGTGCCCTTCTTCTGCACCTGGCCCGCGATGAGCGGCTGCTCGCTATGGGCGATGACGCCCGTCATCCCAATGGCGCTCGAAGCACTACCGAGCGAAGTGACCCCCGACGCACCCCCCGCTGGCGCGCCGCCCCAATCCGTCCCAGATCTGGAGCTCTCGAGCTCGAGATCGACGGACGTCTCCTCGGGATGGGGCTCGAGCGTCGCGCCGTCAGTGCCCGCGACGGCGCCCGCGCGCGGCATCTCGCTGAATTTGGTCCAGATGAAGCCTGACATGCGCGTGGCGTACGTGGCGGGGTCGGTCACAGAGATGCCCTCCTTTTCGGACCGATAACGGAATGCCTTGTAGTGGTGCTCAAGCCTTTTACGGGCGCCGTAGACTTGCAGGATGTCGATGAGACCGCCGAAGACGAGCACCTGCTGCCCATCAGCGAGGCTCGCCGCCACGCCGTCGTCGATCGCTAGGTCCTTGCGCACGTTCCACGACGACATGCGCGCCTTGCGGAAAGCAGAGGCAAAGTCTTCGTCCGTGAGCTTCGGCAGAGAGACTGTCACGTCGGCCTCGGCGGCGCCGCCGCTCATGGCGCGCCGATGCTTACGCCTAGCCTTGCCCTCGCTCGGCTCCGGCTCGCCGCCCTCGTCGTCAACGTCGCCGTCGTCACCAGACCCGAGAGCAGCTTCGGCGGCGCTGCCACTGCCCGCCAGCGCAGGCGCCGCCGGCAGTTCTTCGACCGGTAAGGGCGGAGGAGGCTGCGGCGGAGGTGGTTGCGGCAGCGCACCCGCCGCAGCCGACGCCCCCCCGAGCGCGGCTTTGCTCTCTTCGGTCGCGTCTTTGCTTGGGCGGCGCGCAAGTCGCCCTTGCTCGTCGTAGTTGCTCTGGTACTCGGAGCTGCTTGACTTGGCGCTCGAATCAGTACGCTCCTCGTCCCCATCCTTTTCGCGCGCGGGGAAGTGGAGCAGCAGCAGAAGGGAGTAGTCCATAATCTGGAGGGCGCGTAGCCACGCAAGGTCCGATTCGATCTGCCCCTTGAGCATCGCGTGGCTCTTATGCGAGAAGAGCAATTGCTTGTCGAAGTCGAGGTCCTTGAGTGTCACGTTTGGGTCGTCACGCTCCTCTTTAGTCGCGTAACGGCCGAGGGTCGAGCCCTTGAGATCGTACTTCTCGTGGATCGAGAAGGTCTGGGGCAGCAGGTTGTTGAAGATGACCAGCCGGATGCGCCGGTGCGAGGCCGTCGTGATGCGGATCAGGCCGAAGAAGCGCGGGAGGAGCGTGTTCTCAGAGCGCATCACGTAGTTGTAGTAGTTGGGCAGGATCTGGCGCAGGAACTTGGACTCCATCTTCGAGACCGTCTTGATGAGGAACTTGCCGTCCTCGGTCAGGTAGAAGACCGCGCCGCTCTTGCCCGGCGTGCCCAGCTCGCGCAGGGAGCTCTCGCCGCAGATGGAGACGAGATAATCGTCGGCCTGGACGCCAAAGTGCTCTCGCAGATGCCGGAAGGCAAGTGGCGCGTGGTCGTCAAAGGTGAAGTGCTCAGAGGAGTGGCCGGGTGTGAGCGGCGAGCCTTCCGGAGGAAAGTCTGTCCGCGTGCTCGTTGAAAAGTCAGTCAAGCGGAGCTCGCGCGGCTCCTCGGAGGAAACCTTGCCGACCGTGATCGAGATGCCCAGCTTCACGTTGACCATCATCTTCCACGAAGGGTGGCCCTTGTAGATGGTCTGGCCCTGCCGCTGCTTGCGGTGTCGCACCCTGTGCTTCGCCGGCTGCACCGCTGTGGCTAGTGTGCGCGTGCCGCCCGGGCTGCGCGAGTGGCGGCGGTCGGTGGAGGATGCACCGCGCGTATTTTCTCGAGGAGTGCGCTCGCTCCCTCGCGGAGTGTGCTCCGATTCGTCTCCCGATTCGTCGCGAGGCGTCGGCATGTTCGAGGGCCGCTCCGTTCCGGAGGCGGGTAAAGCCAGAGGAGGTATGGCGGGCACAGCCAGAGGATTGAGACGCGGGCTCGTCGTCGGCATCGCGTTCAAGAATCCGAGCCCTGAAAAAACGGTTACACCGTGTCTCGCCAAAAGTGTGTGTCAAGGGCGTTGTCTAAAGCTGCACGTGCTAACCTAGCTTGCATGCTTTTGTAGTTAAGTAGTTTAGGCCATGCCGGTTCGTCGGGTCGCGTCGGCTTCCGCTCACGGTGAAAGTTAGAGTTCAAAGATAGGCCCTCGAAGCTGTTCACACCTGTTCACCCTCGCATTCGGAGAATCACACCGGTACCGGGACAACGCGGAGACAACGCGCCGCCCGAAACACAGGGGGTTAAGGGTGTTTTCCACCAAGTGAGGACCCTGTGAATATTTTTGTTACTTTTACTATTGTAGGGAACGACCATGGAAGAACCTGTGCCGGCCGGCCACATCGGCGGCCGTCCACTCTACGGCAGCATGATGAAGTCGATCGATGCAGGTCATACCTTTGGCAACCGGGTGCGGATGATCAAGCTGCCATTAATTTTCCTCGACGAAGAGCGCTGGGCGGGCGCAATCACTCAGTTCTTCTTGCTCAGCGAAGCTCTTGAGAAGGGGCTCGCCCAGCACGCGGCGCATCCGATGGTCATCAAGTTGAAGGAGCTCGGCCTCGAAGTTACCCCTGGCTATGCATCCGATCTCTGTGAGGTTTACGGAGCAGAATGGCGCTCGATTGCAGAACGAGAGAAGACAACAGCGACAGCACACTACGTTGAAATCCTCCAAAGCGCCGATCCAGTCCAGTTATGCGCGGCCGCCTTCATTCTATACGGCGCCCTCGTCGTGGGTGGTGGCAAGCAGACACAGGCCAAGGTCAAGTCGATCTTTCCACGCATCGAGCACAAGTTGTTTGACGTGGCCGATGACATGAAGGGAGCACGGCAGAAATTTAAGAACACTTTTACTGCGATCGGCAAGGAATTTCCTGAGCACTTTGAGACGATGGAGCGGGAGGCGGCGAGATTCATGCTGCTTAACAACTGCGTCGTGCTCAGCATCCGTTGCTGGAGCTCGACGGCGACCAAGATGACGTTGACCGTTGCAGCTGTGTCGATCGCGGCCGTGGCCACGGCAGTGGCCTTTCGTCTGGCGCGTTAACTAGCAACTTTTGAGTGTGTCACTGATGAGGCGAGAAGAATGGTCAAAACTTCCTCCGCACAACAATTTCATAACACGGTTCGATTTCGGATCTTAGCGCGAGCGGGCCCACACCGCATACGCATTCGGCACCTTTTTGGAGAAGCGGTCGGACGCCGCCCCGATGAGGAGCTCGCTCATTGCCCTCGCTGCAGCGCGCACGGCCGCCTTCGGTGCAGATCGGAGCACCGGCGGTAGCTCTCCCGAAGCTACGAACTCAATGTCACCGGAGAGCGCACAGAGGCGCGCGTCCGGTGCGGATGGTCGCAGCTTGCCGATGACGCGGATGTCGATGACATCGGCGATACGCTCCATGCCGGGGCCGATGAGGCGGAAGCCGAGCGATTCGAGCGTCGCAGTCGTCGTGCGCTTATCTAGCGTGCAGCGCGCACGCAGCTCCACTGAGAATTTTAGAACGACAAAGTTGAACTCCTCGACGTTGATCAGATACTCGTCGTCGGTGCCATCCACGCGCGACACCTGCCCAGGTTCCCACGACGACATCACAATTGCATCGGCACGGCTTCCGATAAACTCCTGCAACGAGCCGCCCGCCTCGGGCTTGACCATGGTCACACTCTTCTGCCGGCATCCAAATTTGATGCTCGTCCTATCCTCGTTGAGCTCAAAGATGAACTCTGGAGCCGCGCACCTGACGATGCTCGATCTCGCCGCGTGGAGCGCCGCAGGCAGTAGCGATGGGGCTAACGGAGGGGGCGCACGAAAGGGAGACACGAGCGGCAGCGCGGAGAGCAAAAAGCGCAACCTGTCCCCTGAGACCATGCCTGTGACCACTGCTCTCGGGCGAGGTCAACCTCTCACCCACCACACGCGAGGGGAAGATGTGTCGCCGCTCGCAGCCTCACAGCGCACGGCACGGCGCGTGCTTTCAGCGCACATTTGGCGCTGCAAGACGTGATTGGTGCGCGCCGCGAGGTCGTTTCACATGTTCGCTGCAGGCGCAAAGCGAGCGCATGGGGAGATCGAGATCCGCGCCCACAGCTTTGTTTGGTCATGTTGGTTTGCATGGCCTTGGCGATCGCCTCCTTCCACTCGACGCGGCCAGTGCATCTAGTTTTTCGCAGCCCGAACGTAGTTTGTGCTGCAGAAGGCCTCGCTCCGGGGCTGCTCGTCGAGTTCGCCACCAAGGACGGCTCGGTGGCCCTCGGCGCGGTGACCGAGGCAGATGGCAAAAAGAACTGGAAAATCCTGAAAGAAAGCGGCGCGACGGTCTCAGTTCCACCGAGCTCGATTCGTCACATTTTCCCAGCGCGTCTTGCGCCCAGCAGCGAGGCCGCCCTCAAAGCCATCACCAGCCACGAGGCCGCCGCGCGACAGCACTGTGAGGGTACGTTTGACGGTGCGCTTGCGGAGGTGTGGGAGATGGCGCTCGAGGAGGACAGCCCGATTTCACTCACGGAGCTGAGCGAGCTGCTCATCAGTGATACGAAGCAGGTTTCGGAAGCGTACTACAGCACGTACCGCCTGCTCGGCACCGAGCTTGGCAAGGCCTACTTCCGCAGCAACAAAGACGGCACGGAGTTCGTCGCGCGGCCAAAGGTGGAGGCAGAGGCGCTCCGGGCGCAGGCCAGGGCGGCGGCGGCGGCGGCGGATGCTGAGCAGACGTTTCGCGAGCGCATACAGCAGGCCATTGACGGCCGCTCGCGTGCTGCGCCGCCATTTGCACTCAGCGAGGAGAGTGCGGAGGTGCAGGCCGCGTTCGGAGCCCTCGAAGCGTATGCTTGCCGGGCTCGGCTGGACGAGACCGACAAGGAGTCACGTCCGTCGGACGAGGCGGCGCGGGAGCTGCTGCAGCGGCTCGGGCGCAAAGCCACCGCTGAGGCGGGCCGCCAGCTACTTGTGGCCCTCGGGCTGTGGGATTTGCACGAGAACCTCGAGCTCAAGCGGCTCGAGGTTCCGACGAGATTTGACGAATCTCTGCTCGCCGAGGCGGCGGCGCTCGAGGCGGCGCCCCCCGAAGACGTCGACGCGGCGCGGCGTGTCGACTTGACGAAACTCCTCGCCCTCGCGATCGACGAGGCCTCGACGGTCGAGGTGGACGACGCAATGAGCATCGAGTGCTTCGAGGACGGCAGCGGCAGCGACGCGATGCGGCTGTGGATCCACATCGCCGACCCCACGCGGTACGTGGCGCGCGGCAGTGCGCTCGAGGTGGAGGCGCGCCGGCGCACGTCCTCCATCTACCTGCCCACCGGCACCTTACCCATGTTTCCGTTGAGCCTAGCCGCCGGACCACTCTCGCTGCGTGATGGCGTCGTCTCGTGCGCACTGAGCTTTGGCGTACGGCTCGGCGCCGACGGTGGGATTGACGAAGCGCATGCACCGATCATTACGACGAGCTTGGTGTGCGTGCGCCGCCTCACGTACCTACGGGTCGATGAGCTGCTGGACGCCTCCTCAGACCCGTTTGCCAACTTGGCTGGTAGTCAGGGCGAGGTGGGCGAGGGCCAGGGCAGTGCCGAGGCCGACGACGCGACTCTGGAGACGCTGCGCCGGCTCTCTTACCTCTCGCAGCGGCGACTCGAATGGCGCATCGCGGGTGGCTCCATGGAGCGCCACGCGCCCGAGGGTTTGCCCGATATGACCGTCAAGGCGCGCGCTGTTCCGGGCGCGCCCGACGGGTGGGAGGTCGATGTGAGTGTGGGCGGCGCGCGCACCGACGGCGTGGCGCGGCGTATCGTGTCGGAGGCGATGTTGCTTGCGGGCGAGGCGGCGGCGCGCTACGGCGTGGCGCATGAGCTCCCGATGCCCTACCGCGCGCAGTCCGTGCGTGAGGAGCTCAGCGACGATGAGGTGGCCGACTGCCCAGCGGGCCCGTGCCGCGCGTGGCTCGCCATCCGGCGCATGAAGCCGTCGTTCGTCTCGCCCACGCCCGCGCCGCACATGGGGCTGGCTCTCGAGGCGTACGTGCAGGTCACCTCTCCTATCCGAAGGCATGCCGACCTCGCCGTCCACTATCAGCTCAAGGCGCACCTACGCTCTGAACCGCTCCCCTACCCCGCCGACGCGCCCGGCGGCGCAAGCGAGATCGTGCGGCTGGCGCGGGAGGCAAGCTCGAGCCCCGTGCGCAGCCTCGAGCGCTCGACCAACGCGTACTGGCTGGCCGAGTACCTGAAGCGAAACGTGGGCCGACCGCTGCGCGCGACCGTGCTGGGCAGTGGCGACGGGCGCAATCGCGACGTGTACAAGCTCCTCCTCACTGACCTCGGCGCGGTGGTGGACTGCGCGACTTCCACGCCTTTGCAGCTCGGTGCTGAGCTCGAGGTCGCGCCCAACCGGCGAGGCGAGTTTGGATTGTGAGTTGTGGAACATCAGGAAGACCAGAGAATTTGTGTCCGTGACCGTGTCTCTGGGGACTTTTTGCGGAATTGAAGACCATTACACAAAAGCCCTTTCATGTGGCTCACACGACCTTCCCGAAGCCCGGCGAAGGCCTCAAAAGTGCCTCGATAGTGCACATTGCACTCCCGACCAACCCCAAGCCTTGACGGGCACTCGCGATGGAAGCAATGGCCGGAACCGCATCTTTGCAGGTGCTGGCCCAGATGGTGGTCGAGTTCCTTGAGAGCAAGTCGTTCTTCGGTGCTGAGCGCGCCCTGCGGGCGGAGCTCGCTTTGCTGCTGGAGAAGGAGTCCAAGACTCCTGGGAAGGTGAAGGAGCAAAATCTGTACACGTCCGAGCTCGAGAAGAGGCTCAACATACGCCTGGACCTGCCTCGCAATGCCGCGGTGCCCACCATCAGCAACCACACGCCGCCAGAGCCAAGCAGACACCGCGCGCCCTCACTTCCTCATGATGCAGAGCCGACCGCTCGTGGCGCAGCGACGACGCCACCTCAGGAAGGTGGCCCTGGCATGGTGCGGCAGCGGCTGCGCCTGTACACGTACCATCTTTACGGCACGCAGAAGGACGAGAGCACGCTGCGCAAGCGGCACGGAACGGGCACGCCGCAGCAGCGCGTGCTCTTCCACGACCGCCCTGAGATGCCGTCGGCGCACAAGGCCGACCTCGCCTTCCTGTCGTTGCCGATCGTGTACAACCCGCACGTCAACGGGCTCGAGGATGACGCGGAGCTCCAGATCGACGTGAACACGGTCATCATCGGACGGTACCGTGTCGTCGCCGTGATCGGGAAAGGCTCCTTTTCGCGCGTCTTCCAGTGCTTCGACCTGCAGACTGCACAGATGGTGAGCGTCAAGGTCATCCGCAACGAGAAGGATTGCTTTGACGCGGGGCTGGGCGAGATCAAGGTACTCGCGCTGCTCGCCAAGCACGACCCGCACGGTCGGCAAGCGAGGCTGCGGCTGCTCGACTACTTTTACTACTGCGAGCACCTTTTGGTCGTCACCGAGCTCCTGCGCGACTCGACCTTCCAGTTCTACAAGTTCCTGGACTTGACGGTGCCTCAGGGGCTTCGTTCGTACTTCACCGTGCCGTGCCTAGGCAGGATTGCGCATCAGCTGCTGCACTGCCTCGACTTCCTGCACGGCCTCGGGCTGCGTCACTGCGACGTGAAGCCCGAGAATGTGTGCTTCTCCTCCGTCACCCGGTGCGAGGTGCGTCTGATCGACTTCGGCTCGTCTCTGCTCACGTCGGACACGACCAACTCGTACGTGCAGTCGCGCTGGTACCGCGCCCCCGAGGTCGCGCTCGGTCTGCCCTGGGATGCGAAAGTCGACCTGTGGTCGTTTGGTTGCCTGCTGTGCGAGCTGCTTGTCGGCCAGCCCATCTTTTACGGCGCGACGGTCGCGGCCACCCTCGCCGCCCAGCAGGCCTTGCTCGGCCCGCATCCACCTGAGATGCTTGAGGCTGCGAGCCACGACCTGCGCCGCATGTTCTTTGGGCCGGGAGGAGGACTGTACGTGGTGAGTCCTGCAGGGAGGCCAGAGGGTGTGTACGAGGTGCGCCCTGTCCGACGATCGCTCGCGGAGATTCTCGAGATCGAGGACGCACAGCTCCTCGACTTTCTCTCGTCCCTGCTCGCGTACGATCCAGCCAAGCGGCCGACTGCGGCGCAGGCGCTGCAGCATCCATGGATGGTCGAGCAGAGCGCCAATTACTTCGTTTGGCTCGACCAGTGCGACCACTCGCAACGGCACGGGGGCTCCTCGACGCCGGTGGTGATGCGCGCCGCGATGGGCCACGCGATGGGCGCCGCGATGAGCCACGCGCCGCCGCTCAGCTCTGAAAGCGCCGTCGCGGGCGCCGTCACTGCGCCCACCTTCAATTCCACCAACACCAGTCCCGTCACCGTCGCCGTCGCCGTCGCCGGCCACGGTGACGCGGACAACTTCAACGTGGGATACCGCTACTCGCACCAGAGAGCGAGTGGCGGCAACAGCGGCGGTGGCGGCGGCCAGGCCGCCGCCACCCATGGGCCAGTCGTACCTGAGGACTTCGGGGCGGCCCTTCGGGTCCAGGGCGATGGTAGCCGCTCGCATGAGTGGCGCTCTCGCTTCACGCGCTTCCTCGCCAAGGTCCCATCTGGAAGCATCATGCCTGGCGTCGTGTCGGGTGCCGAGCTCCACACGAGTCACCGCCCGAGCTGCCGGGCCATTGGGCCAGAGCCGAATGACCCTCCCTCCCTCTCCAGCCCAGAGGGGGATGCACAGGGTGATTCCCAGGGAGCTTCACAGGGAGCTTCGGGCCGAACGAGCCCAATACCAGTGCGAGCTGACGGGTGCTCGCAGCCAGCCACGCCCATCATGCCGCTGTCCGTCCAGACTCGCGTCGTCTACTCCGCGGAGGGCTGCACGGTGGTCAAGCCCGAGGCGTCTGGCGCTGCCGATTACCGGTACAGTACGAAAAAGCCGCTCCTAGTCAGTAGCACTGCAGACCTCCGCGACGCGTCTGGCACGGCCTTTGGATGGTCACGGCGCATCATCTCTTCGGCGGCGGAGCCTGTTGGCGTGACCGAGCCCGGTGGGTCCACGGACTTGAAGGGGTCAACGGGCGTCCACGGACTCAACTCGCGTCAAGGAGGGTCCGTTGACGACGAGGACGAGTCTCACGGAGGCCCGCGTGATCCTGGGGGCGAGATTCAGGGCGAGATTGCGGACGACGCCACCGCCGAGCGCTCGCCTTTCCCGAAAAGCTCGCAACGGTGGCGCAAGAAATGCTGAGCTGAATTCCATCAGACCCTCGAAAGGTTGAGTTCCATCGGGGGTGGTGAGGGTCTTCGATTGCGTGAGCAGTCAGCAGGGCAGCGTCGATGGAAGCGTCTCGCAAGCCCAACACAGCGCTACGGGTGCGGCCCGGGAGAGCATTGTCGTGGGCGCAGGCAGTCTAGCAGTCCCACTCTCCACACGCGGTGGCCCTTGGCAGCCTACAGCCACGCCGCGCCCAATCACTGAACGGGTTGAGGTTCAGAATGAGCGATTTGGGGATACGGCTGTACCTCCGATGTCAGACGCGGCTTAGCAGACGAATCATACCATGTCAGACGCGGTTCTCGATTTCGTTTCGTTTCGTATAGCCAGGCGGGATGTGCCGCTTGTACCTTTACCGCCGGTCGCTACGCGGCGCGGCGCGGGCGGCGCGGCGGGAGAAGCGGTCGTGGATCGGATAATAGAAATAGTTCACGGTACTCTGGTCGCCCCGCCGGCGTCCCCCCGCTCCAAATCGCAATTCTTTGTCCCCGCTCCCGCTCGTCCGGCTACCGTTCGACCCCCCGCCCCCGGCGGCACGATCGATGCGCCGACGTGTTGCCGTGCGACCCGACCCCCTGCCGCCGGCGCGCGTGCCCGCGTCGAAATGCTATGGGTCGGTCAGAGTGACCGTCCAGAGCGCCTTCGATACGTACGTATCTATTTCTATAGAGTGAGTCCGGCCGCGTGTCGGGTGTATAGATGTTTAGATCGGTTTTCACTTCACCGGCCCGGCACCGCGCCCGGCGCCCACACGCGCAGCGCTCCCTCCTCGTCCGTGCTCACGAACGCGGCGCAAGTGGGCGCGTGCGCGAGGCTGAAGACGGGGCGCGTGTGACCGAGGCAGCGACCGGCAGGCTCGGCGGTCGTCGACGACCAGAGCACGACCGCGCCCGTCGTCTCGTCGGCTGAGAGCACGAGCGCCTCGTCGTGAGAGAAGGCGGCCACGCGCCGCGCCGCCGACTGCGAGGCCCCCTCAAAGACGCGCAAGGGCGCAGGACCGACGCCACCGCCGCCTTTGGCGCCGCCGCCGCCGCCCCCACCCCGGAGCATGCGTACGTCCCACAGGTTGACCGCCGAGTCCGCGCCGCTCGTGAGCAAATAGCGGCCCGAGCGCGAGAAGCGCACCGAGCCGACGGACGTGCCGCCGTGTGGCCGGTGGAGTGTCGTGAGGCATCGACACGTGCCACCGTCCCATATCTTGACCTCACCCGCCGCGCACGACGCGAAGCACGCACCGTCGGCGGCCCAGCGCGCCTCGGTGAGCGGATGCTGATGGTGCTGGCCGTCCGGGGAGAGGAAGCAGCGGAACGTGGCGATGTCGTACAGGTGGAGCGCCGCATGAGAGGTCGCCACGAGCAGGTGATCTCCTTTTGGGTGAAAGGCCGCCGAACGCACCGGGTGCGTGTCCGTGCACGTGCGAAGCGGCACGCTGTGCGCGGTCGCTGATGCCACGTCGTAGAAGTGCAGGTTGTTGTCGTCGGATGCGGACACGAGCTGCTTGCCCGACGGGTGGTAGTCAAGGTCGTTGACCGCAGCCGCATGGTCCGTGAAGCGGCGCATCGCACTCTCAGCCGATCCCTTGCCCGCCAGCAGCGCGTCCGCGTCGAGCACGTGCACCAGTCCGTCCGAAGTGCCCACCGCGAGCTGCTTGCCGTCAGCGCTAAAGCGCACGACGGCGCGGTGCGCGCCGACGCTCTCTGCCATGCGAGGCCGGTACGGCGCAACTGCCGGGCTGCGCAAGAGCGACACGGCCGGAGCGAGCGCGTCGACCTTCGGGCTGCCGCTGAGCAGGCCGTGCAGTGCGTGCGAGGGCAGTGAAAGCACCGACGGACCAGGCGTGCCGGTCGCCTGCGACACGGCCTGCGCGGCGCCGTGGTAGCCATCGTCCGCGAGCTGCGCCACGACGAGCTTGTACAGAGCGGCGCGGTCCATTGCACGATATGCCGTCTAGCGAGCTCTGCCTTTTGACGGGCCCTGTCTCTCGATGGACGGCTCTGTCAAACGATGGTCAGCGGCGACGGTCGTCGGCTCGCGCGTTTTGTCCGACACACAGTGCCGTCTCGACGTCGACGCGGAGCAAAAACGCGGAGGTGAAACCTGAAGCCATTTCATTCACACATGTCACACGCCATGCTGAAGTATGCAGTGAAACAGGTTCACACACTGTTCACACACCCATGTGTTTGTGCCTACAAAAACCGGCCATCCAATCATCACCGCCGCCCGCGCCCGCGCTGCTTCTTGTCCATAATCACCGCCGCCCGCCCGTCCTCTTGAATGGGCGCCGGCGGTAGCACTACAACTATCGCCGAGCCGGACCCCGGCAGGCTGTGGTCGGAACCCGTACGGCAGGCAGCCGCATCCAAGGGCCTAGCTGCTGCAAATACCGCATATGCTGTCAGCATCCTAGCCACAAGTGAGCAAGCCGCCAAGGCCCATGGTGTCAGCAGTGTCAGCAGCATGCCATCTTCCAGCAGCGCGGCATCCTCCTGCAGCACCATCTCCGGCGCGGAAGCATTCTCTTCGGACGGCAGCATGCCACCCTCATCGCCCAAAGCTGCAGCAACGGCGACTGCTTCCAGGAGCTGCAGTAGCACGAGCAGCGGCTACAGCATCGGCGGCACTGCCGCCTCTGCTGGCCCGCCCGGGCGGCAGCTCGCGCGCCAGCAGACTCTGGGCGGGGCGTTGCCGCCACCAGTGTTCGAGGTCAATGTCACGGACCGTGCCTTCGTGCCATCGCTCGTGACCGTCGAGCCGGGGCGGCGCATCCGCTACCGCGTTCAAGCCGGTGGCGACCTCAACCACATGCTGCAAGTGGATGTGGATGGCTACGATCCGTCGCCGCTGCTGCGGCCAGGGATGAATTGGATCCTTGACACGAGCCGGTTGCCAATCGGCACGACGAGCCTACGCGATGAGGTCACCTGCATGAAAGGCACTATTGTTCTCGTCGAGTCGCCGAGCCTGAGCAACCCTGGAAAGGGTGGCGCGCAGGGCGGCGGTGACGGTCGCGGCGACGACGAGAACACGGATGGCGAGGTGGCGGTGCAGGTTCCGCAAGGGAAGGAGCGAGCAGAGGCCGAATCCGACGAGGACGGAGATGCGATCAATGAGCAGATTGACAATTTCCTTGCTGGGCTCAAGCAGGCTGCGCCGCCTCGAGATGTGGACGAGGATGAGGATGATGAGGACTGGACCACGCAGCGTGGAGCCTTTCATAGTCGAGTAAGAGGAGTGGGGCCAGGAGTGTAGAAGACAAAAGCCCTTGTCTTTCATACATTGGCGATGGAGCGCTGCTTCCGGGCGCGAACAGCTACAGGTACCCCTTGGAAGTACTCGCTCGTCGGTCCACCTTCTAACGACTTCCAACCGCGCTTCCCCAGAGCTGACCTTTTCGGGCTTGAGATCGATGACGCTTGTCGGTCCTATTTCTTGCCCAACCTCGTGCGGGCGCGGAGGTTACTGCGACACCTCGGTGGGCCGCTGCATCTGTGAGGTTGGCCGTTCGGGCGTTGACTGCAGCCAACTGCACTTCGGGCCGTGCCGGCTGCACGAGGCGGGTGAGATGGCGTGCATGACCTTCGTAGGCCTCATGTCGTGCGAGTGCCGCACAGCCTGTGAACGGCGCATGGGCGGCGTGGCGCGGCGTCACCCACCCTTGTGCTGGGACTGGGCCAATGAGTCGGTGCGTCCGAAAGGGATTACTGCCAACCTCTCCGACTTCCCGGCGACAACGGACAGCGTCGTCTTCCGCACGCCCACTTGGCCTCCGATGGGGAGGTGCGCGAAGCCTGACCCACCCCAGCGGTGCGCGCAGGGTATGAAACGGTCGCTGCGCCGTGCGACCAACATGCTGGGCGGCTCTCCTCTGCCCAATGCGCGCTGTCCGTCCGCGTGCTCACATCGCGGCACTTGCCTCATGCCGCTCGGCGAGCGGAAGGAGGGGTCGGTCGAGCGCTTCCCGCTGAGCGGGCCGCGTCCGCGCGACGCGCTGATCGCACCGGCGCCCGCATGCGTCTGCCACGCCGGTTACAGCGGTGCTGGCTGCGAGATCGTCGACATGGGCTTCTGCTTCAACAGCTGCTCCGGGCACGGGGCGTGCGTCGCCCGCTTCTGCCTGTGCGAGCGAGGCTGGCGAGGGCTCGACTGCTCCCTCGCGCAGCCGCCGAGCGCCGCCGCACAGAGTGATGCACCCGCGCGCAAGTACGCGCCCATGTACGTCTATCCGCTGCCCACCGACTACTCGCTCGAAGCCGTCTACCAGCGCGACCAGCTGCGCAGCGGACAGTATTACGCCAACCTGAAATTCGCCGCCCAGCTGCACAGCCGCCGCGACTCGATCGTGGCGGACCCGGAGGAGGCAGCACTCTTCTTCGTGCCGGTGATGGTGATGCAGATGGCGGGCAACCTGTGGCACCCTTATCAGTTTCTACGCGAGACGCAGCGCAAGCTCCAACACGAGTATCCCTTTTGGAACCGCTCCGCGGGCGCCGATCATGTCTTCTTCCTCACGACCGACCGCTCGGGCTGCTGGAAGCCCTGGGCGCTGCAGCACTCGATCATCATCGGATACCTGGGCTTCCGCGCGTCAGAGGGCTATTTCGGCTTCGAGGAGCGCCTCATGTGGCCACGCAAGGGCCCCAACCGTCACAACAACGCGTACTCGCTCAAAACCGGCAACGAGGCTCTCGAACTCGACTGCTACGTGCCGGGCAAGGACGTGGTGGTGCCCGTGGACGCAAGCCTCGGCGCGGCCGAGGAGGCCAAGCTGCCCCGGCCCGGCACCGAGGCGTCCTTCCGATGCCTTACCACGTACAAGGTGCTGCTCTTCATGGGCGGCTCGATGTCCAACATGGGGCGGGTCGAGTACTCACAGGGGGTGCGCCAGGCGATTCAGCAGCTTCACAGGAACGAGACTCAGTTCGTGCTCGGCGGCAAGTTCACGCTCGGCGACCTGCGCGCCTCGCGCTTCTGCCTCGCGCCCTCGGGTTGGGGCTGGGGCTGGCGCCTCTCGCTCGCGATCGTCACGCAGTGCGTGCCCGTGATCATCCAGCCCAACGTGACGCAACCCTTTGAAGATCTCCTTGAAGGCACTCCGTACGCGTACTCGACATTTGCGCTGATGCTGACCAAGGCAGACATCCCGCGGCTGCCAGCCATCCTGCGTGCCGTGCCGCAGTCCAAGCTGTGTGAGATGCAGCGCCAGCTCGCACGCGTGCATCGCGCCTTTCTATGGCAGCGGCCGCACGGGCCCGAGCACGCCAACGCGTACGACCTCACACAGATCCTGCTTTGCCGCCGTGCCAAGGCGCTTGCGGCCAAGTTCGCGAACGCGCAGGTGCACCAGCACGCCTACCTGGCGCGCCATCCGGTGCAGTGCGCCGACTCGCTCGAGGCAGCGGGCATCCGCTTCTGAATTAGTTGGCCGTTAAGAGCTCGGCTGTGTTAGCTGTTACGGTTAGACGTCAAGGCGAGGACGAACCGTCCAGAGCAGCGAGCAGGGTTGCCCTTCCAGATACTTGCCCACCAGAACGGAGAAGGAAAAGTTAAAGTCGAAGATGAGCAGCAGTGTTCAAGGTACAAATTAAGGTGTATTATTGCTTCTTCACTGACGGTCCTCTGCCGCCGCGCGGCGCGCCAGAGTATTTGCCTCAAACTTCAAGCTCGCTGTCGACCAAATCCGCGACGAACATATGACCAGGAGCGTGTGTGATCGCAAAAGGAAGGCGCGCCGCGCGGAGGGCCTCCTGCGGTGTCACGCCGCACGCCCAGAATACGGGCACTTCGTCGTCTCGGACGACGACCTTGTCGCCGAAATCGGGTTCGCCGTCGATGCACACACCGATCGCGCTCGGATCACCCCAGTGGATCGGCCCGCCGTGCGCGCCGGGATAGCGCGAGGTGATTTCACGGACGAGGCCAAGCTTTCTGGGCGAGTAGGGTCGCATCGAGACCACCAAGTGGCCTCCAAACGGCCCGACGCGCGTGTTGGACACGGATGTCCGGTACATGGGCACGTTGCAACCCTGCTCCATGTGCCGCGGAGGTAGGCCAGCGTCCACCAAGAGCTGCTCCCAGCTGAAGGAGCAGCCGAGCAGGAAGCCGACGGTATCATGGCCCCACATATCGGCCACGTCTGATCGCTCCTCGACCACCTCGCCATCTTTCCACACGAGGTACTTGGGCAGATCCGAGCGGACATCGGCGCCTGGTGCGAGCGTGTGCGGGACCGAATCGCCGGGTGCGGTGACATCGAGCAACGGACACGCTCGTGGATTCAAAAGGCAGAAGCGCAAAAAGTTGAAGGCGTGCTCTTGGTGTACCGCGACGAAATTGGCCTGCACGAATCCCGGCACGCTGCCGGAGGTCTGTCCGCCGAACTTGCCAGAGCGGCAGAGTGACCGGAAGCTGGCAGCTGGCGACCGATCGATGTCACTCTTCCGGCGGAAAAGATGGGTCAGCCCTGTTTGTAGAGAGCTGCCGGAAGCGTTGAACGCGACGAGCGGCGAGGCTGGCAGCGCCGTTACCGGCAGGGTTAACGAATGGCGACGCATTCCCTTCATTCCGCAGGTGCAAAAGGGGCTTCAGAACTTTCATCTTTTAGTGCCAGAAGTAGCTTGCAGAGGGAATCAGAAGAACCCCCTCGTCCGATACCATTCTCGCCCTCCATCTCACGCGCGCACCACCTTGATTGGATCGTATAGGGTGGCCATCTCCTTCTCGCACTGCCTGAGCATGGCGATCGAGCGCTCCTGCAATTTCCAGCCGTGGTACGAGGCGTAGCGGTCCTTTTGCTTGCGGCTCTTCTCTGCCTGGGCCAGGATCGCGGCCGTCGACTGCGTGTCAAAGGGCAGCCCGAGCAGCCCGCACACGGCTTCGATCGTGGGCGACGGCCTCGTGACCAGATCGTCAAAGTCGACGTCAATGACCAGCATGCGCGGATCCTGCTTGGCAAGCTCGTTGGTGCGCCGCAGCTGGCCGAGCTGCATCACGACCGACTGCACGGCCACCTCCTCGATGGCCGCGAGGTCTACGCACACACAGACGGCGTCGTGCATCGCGCGCATGAGCGAGGCGAGCGAGCCGGCCACTGAGACAAGGTCGCGCCGATAAGTGCGCAGCATGCAGTAGCGCTCGCCGTGGCGCTGCTGCTCCCTCGTGCCGCTGCCACTCGCGTGCAGAGCGTCGATGAAATAGCCGTGGCACGGGCACTTGAGGATCAGGTGCGTCTGCGCCGGTGAAGCGTACAGCGCCGCCACACGCTCGAGCCGCTCCGAGTAGCACGCGTACGCGGTGGGCATGTGCGGCAGCAACTCCTGGTGCCACTCGCACACGGGCGCGACGACGGTGAAGAGGCCAGTGAGCGGCACTGACATGTGCAGCAAGAAGATGCATTCCTCGGGCTCGTCGATTGCCATCGGGTGGATGGAGAGCAAATGCGGCGCAAGCAGCCGGATGATGCTCAGCAGCCCCTGAATCGGCGTGCGGCCGGGTGCGATCGGGTTTCTGAACTCGCGCAGCGAGAAGGACTTGCAGGCAGCGTTGACGGAGAGCAGTCGCTGCAACAGCGTGGTGCCGGTGCGAAAGGGTCCGCCGATGAAGACGCGAGTGCGAGGCGGCCCCGGAGGTGGCGGCGGCGCGCTCGCCATCTCCTTGCGGGTTCGGATGTTGACGAGAACGGCAATGGCAACCATGAACACGCCCAGCTGGCTCAGCTGGTGGTTTCCCGAGCCGCCTTCGCGCGCGAGCGCACACTGCCGCTCGTACATGAGGTCGAAGGCGTCACGGTCTTCAAAGGGATCGAGCAGTTTCGGGAAGCCAGCAAAGGCACGCAGCTTGGCGACGGAAGGCGACCGGAACGCGGACGGCCACAGGTACCACGTGCAGCACACGAATGCGTTGAGAAACCGGGCGACGAAGGTGCGGCGCGCCGGGACGACCCACGCCGGATGGAGGAGCGCGGACGACGGACTCGCCATATCAGGTCGCGTTGTGTTGGGCCATTTTCATTCACAGCCTCTGATGGTTCGATGAAGGACGAAACGGAACGAAATACACAGCGCAATCTCTCCTCATCCTCTCCTTCGCTTCTCCCGCAACGCCTCGTTCAGCAGCTGCCTCGTGTTGCCATTGCCCGACAGCTGGATCGGTTGCCGCCCATCGCTCGTGGGCTGATCCGGCGGCACATTGCCGTCGAGGAGCGCAAAGACCGCGTCCGTATGCCCGGCGTCGGCACCGAGGCTCGCTCGATGGATCGGCGCCAGCCCATCCGACTCCACCCCGATGGCATCGACCTCGTAGCGCAGGAGCATCTTGATGATTTTGGCGTGGCCCTTGGCAGCGGCCGCGTGCATCGGCGGAAGGTGCAGCGAGCCATCCGCCGTAGGCCCTCGGATGGACGCGTCGGCGCCCATTTTCATCAATGAGGCCGCCGCGCGCAGCTTGTCCGCCTCCGCCGCGTGCAAGAGGGGCGTCTGGCCGGCTTCGGAGAGCTCGTTGATGTTGGCGCCATCGGCCAGGGCGGTGCGAACCGCAGTCGGGTCGTTTTGCTCGACGGCAGCGTGCAGCGGCGTTGTGGCGAATGTGCGCGGCAATCCCGCGAGGCTGAGGGCGACGATGAAGAGGCGCGATGAAGACTCGTTGGTGTTCATCGCATGTACACGACAGACGCGTGTGTGAATTCGACCGAGCGGGGCTGAGCGTTAAGCGGCCCGGCCCGGCTGCTGATCGAGTATGGCTGTGGTAAGGGTCCAGGGGTCCCCGAGCTAACTAGTTGTAACCGCACACAAATGTACGCCGGTCCGCCCCATCCCGGGCCCCATCCCTCCCTCCCTCCCGCGTCCCGCCCGCCCTCACTCCCCGTCCCTCCCTCCCTCCCTCCCTCCCTCCCTCCCTCCCTCCC
>PJAB01000380.1:0-28362 GCA_002887195.1 Chrysochromulina parva | reverse complement strand
CAGCCAACGGGTGGAGCGCTCTCCCACCGTACCCTCCGGCTGGCTACGGAAGCGAGCCTTGCCCGCTCTGGTACCTCACTCGCCGGGGTTACCTTCACCCCAGCCCAACCGCCCTTCACTATTAACTCGCTCCTCGGCGAGAAGACAAATCTGAAGCAGAAGAAACCTTTCCTGGTGGCGTGGTGGGGGGGGACTGTCACCCACCCTGCACCCTCCCGTACGCATAACACTCAGTTTGAAATGATAGCCGTATGAGGATAGTGTGCAAAACTGCAAAACTGCAAATCAAACTGACGTCGGAGTGGCGGTGTACTCGTGGCCTGTCGTGTGGCCCAACGGACTACTGGGTCTGGGGGTCAGAGGCGTGGTCCGTGGAGAGCTTAACAGAGCGTTCATTATTGAGTACCCCTCCCTCCAAAGCTGTATTTTTCGGCCAACGCGCCGCGCTGCAGGGAGCACACACAACCTCGTGGCTGCACGGCTCCTGCACCTGCTGTGTCCCCGCCTAATAGAGTCTCGCCCGCCATCTAATGATAACTTAGTTATTGCTTACACCGTGAGGATTTCCTTCTCGCGATCGGCCACGAGCTTATCCACGTCACCCTCGTATTTTTTGACCGCCTTCTGCAGATCGTCCTCGAAATTCTTGGCCGCGTCTTCACTGACGTCTTTCTTCATCCCCTTGAGCTTTTCCATCGCCGTCTTGCGCACGTTGCGGATCGCCACCTTGGCTTCCTCGCCGAAAGATTTGGCCATCTTTGCCAACTCCTTGCGTCGGTCGCCAGTCAGCGACGGCACGTTCAGGCGGATCGCCTTGCCATCGTTGTTGGGCGTCATGCCGAGGTCCGCCTCGAAAAGTGCCTTCTCGATCGCTCCGAGGCTGCTCTTGTCGAAGCTGCGGGCGCACGCACGGAGCACACGCCAAGCAGCAGTTGGGGAACATGCGTGGTCAGCTTGCAGCGAGCAGCAGCAGGAGCAGCATCAGTGATTCGATGCCGCAGTGCGCGCAACGCACGGATCGACCAGCAGCTGCGACGGCGTCGGCGTTGTCACACTCGCAAGCTGCTTGAGCGGAGTGTTCGCGCCAAAGTATTCAACCATCACGCGGTCGAGGAGGCTGGGGTTGGCCTTGCCGACACGAAGCGTCGAAAGCGACTCCGCCGCCGCCGTGACCGACTTCTTGAATTTATCGGTCGCGTCAGAGATTACCACCTTACCGGCCGCCGAGGGATCATCGGAAGCTGTTGAGGACCCTCCCTTGGAGGCCGCTGGGTCCCCGCCTCCTTTCCCACCTCCTTTCCCGCCTCCTTTATCCTTCATGCAGAGCGCGCCGATACGGCTGTAGGGTGAAGCGCTGATGGCGGCGGGCCCGCGCGACACATGGGAGAGGCGCAGCGCGGAGGCGCTCAAGCACACAGCAAGCAACACCAATACGATCGACATCGACATGGTCGCACCGCGAGCTCGAGTGTCGAAGATCGCGACGAAACTTGTGGCTGTGAAATGAACGCAGATGTGTGAAACTTGTCGACGTGTAGGAAATGAATTGCACGGATCCATCCTGTTCTTACCGGGACCCGGTGTCTTTTTACCGGGAGATCGGTTTGTGTGGTTCGTGTGTCTGTCCCTTGTGGTGTGTTTTTTACCGAGACCGAGGGCTCTCGATCATCTGCTGCCGCGGCCCGGCGGCATCGCATGGTGCTCTTCGCATCGTGCCTCACGCGGCCGGTGGCGCCCGACGCGGCTTCTAACGGTCCACACAACTACGTCGGATTGACAAACCCGACCAGGACGACGTGCCACCTCAACGCGGTGCTGCAGGCGCTATACATGACGCCAGAGTTCCGCGACGGGTTCCTCGACATTCCTCTTGTCGAACTGCCGGCGCCGGGGCGCGCGGTCATGCAGATATTCCAGCAGCTCACGAATGGCGGGCAAGCCGTCTCGACCAAGGCGCTCACGGCAGCGCTCAGGCCCACGTACACGTGCAATCGGCAGCAGGACTGTCATGACACCTGGCTCGTGCTGTGCGATCAGCTCGAGGCGGCGCTCAAGGGCACTGCACACGCGAAGCTCATGAACAAGCTTTTCGAAGGCAAGCAGCTCGACTATGTGCGTTGCCACACGTGCGGCACGGTCACACAAACCAAGGATACCTTCTCGAATTTGTCGATCGCGGTGCCCAACGGCGTGCTCGTGAGCGACGAGGATGAGGAGGAGGCGGAGAAGGAGGAGGCGGAGGCGCGTGCTGCGGCGGCGCCCGCGCCCGAGCCTGGTGGCAGCTCAGCGGAGGAGGTCTACACAGTGGCCAAAGGCCTCGCAGAGCTGTTCACACCAGAGCAGATGCGCGGAGACGACCAATACGTGTGCGACAAATGCACTGGCAAGCACGACGCCGAGCGTGGCGTGCGGCTTCAGTCGATGCCGCCCATCCTGATCATCCATCTCAAGCGGTTCGCTGTCCAGTTGGTGAAGACGCCGAGGACCAGGCGAATCACGTCCTCGTCACTAGTCAAGTTGAACACGGCGGTGCGCTTCGAAATGTCGCTCGACATGCGCTCCTACGTCGAGCCGCTCGAGATGGCGACCAGGGCGGATGCAGCTGCTTCCGATGGCACCCATGCCGCTGCCGCCGCCAGCGGCGGCACTGTGCCCGCCAAGAACGAGCCGCCGCGCGTTCACGTTCACAGCGCGGAGAGCAGCGCGCCGGCGATGGCATCATCGGGAGCACAAACGTCGTCGGCAGGGGCAGCGGCGTCAGCACCCGCGGCGGAGGAGGAGACACGACCCTCCACGCTGCTGTATGATTTGTACGCCGTGCTGCTGCACGCGGGCACGCTCGAGAAGGGTCACTATTTTGCGCTCATCCGCGACATGCCGAGTGACTCGTGGAGCCTCTTTGACGATGATCGCGTGCGAAAGCTGAGTGAGGATCAGCTCAAGAGAGAGATGCGCCGTGCCTACGGCGGCGCCGGTTCGGTCTCCGCGTACATGTTGCTGTACCGTGAGAGGCCGCTGCCCGAGGGCGAGGCGCCGGCGGCACGGCCGGTCACGCCGCCGCCCAAGCGACGGCCCAAATCCGGCGCAGCGTCCCCGCTCTCGCCTCGGGCCACCCTCTCGGGCATCGTGATGTCGCCTGCTAGTCGACCGTCTAGCGGATGTTGAGGTGATGTCACGAGCGGATGTCGCCCGCGGTGTGATGTCACCGCAACAGGCGAGCCTGTGCCCCATGCAGCATCTTGGCACTTGGCCACGCGGCACGGCCATCCTCGCGCTGTGCCCTAACCCACCTTCGCGATCATGGGCTCCAGTTTTATTCACATTCAACATTCGACTTCTCAACGACGACCCTTCGTTCGACTCCTCGGCGTCCGGTCCCCAACCCTGGGCGTCGGGTGTTTATTAGAGAGATAGAGACTGTGCATCCAAAAAAGTTGAAGGACAAGAATAGACGACGAGCGCCGTTTTCGCCTCAGCCGATCCCTCAGCCACCGCAATTTGGGAATGGCAGAGGGGGCGAAGTCAACGCGCCTCGTCAAGGCGGGGCCGTCGACTAGCCGAACCGGCAGGGCGGGGCCGTCGACCGAGCGCTCAGAAAATGCGACAGCGCGTTTGGAGGAGGACGCCCGTGCGCATGAGGCCTTGGTTTTGTTGGGAATTGGGCCTTCCTCATCGGTAGCGGACATCCGCAGGGCGTACAAAAAGGCAGCACTGGACACGCATCCGGACAAGGTTGGAGACGACTCCCAATTTTTGGCGGTGCAGGATGCATACGACCTTCTGATCGCGCTCTCGGAAAAGCGTGCGGAGGAGCGCCGCCGAGAGCGGCAGGCAAAGTGCGAAGAGGAGTACGCACGGTGGGAAAAGGAACGTGCTAAGCAGCTTGCGGTAGCCACAGCAGCACTAGGACCCACAGATGAGAGCTTCCGAGCCTGGGAGCGGCCCACCTACCGACCATCGTCACGGGCGGCGGTGATGAGCCACTGCGCAAGCGACAAGGACAATCCATTCGATAGCAAGACCTTCAAGAAAGGGTGGTCCTCACCGCAGCCCACAGCTTCATTCAGAGCTTCGTTGAGCGTTCGGCAGCCGCTTACGGCGTTAGAATGTTGACCGTTGACCGACAGCCCACAGCTTTATTCAGACGTGCCTGCAACAGAGTGTCCCGTCCCTAAGTTTCTCCGTACAGTAGCGTTAGAGGTTGGACGAGTACGGTACCATGTACGGTACACACCGCGACGGTTCACGTTGCCGTCTGGCGTGCTACGTTCATTACTTGCAGTTCGCTGCACATTACTTGCCTAAATTTAGGCGCTCGCGGGCATCCGCGGATCCGGCGTGTCCCCGCGGCGGAAGCTTCGAAGAAGCTCGTCCGCGTATTGTCCGCGGGAAGCCGAATGTCGCAAACGGGTGCCGCTTTGCTGTGGTTTCGTTGAATGCCCCTGCCCAGCCTCTGTGATTGCGACCCGCGCGCCCGCCCTGCGCCCAAGCCTCCATCGGTTCTCCATCGGTACAGTAATCATCATGTCCGGTACGGCGGCTTTACAAGTACATGCCCACGCCAAACCCTCCGTCCTCCGACTAACCGATGCTGGTCTCAGCCCACAAGGCTCGTCGCCCATCTCGAGGTTCACCACACCCGCACGCGCAATCACGGCCAGTCCCTGATCTCGAGGAGGCAGGAGATCACACGCCTCAATCACGACCTGTCACCTTGGAGCGCTCCACTTGCCCGGCTGCACACTGCGACTTGGCTCCGTTCCGCTCGAGCCGCCTGCTACAGGGCATCGAGCCAACTAAGCCGCATCGAGCGCTTCGGAAGCGACCTCCTCAGCGGCCGAAACCTCGGGTGGGGGGCAAGCGATGAAAGCTTGGATGACATCAGTGATGGGCGCGCGGCAGATGGGGCACTTGGCGCGCCGTTGCTTGAGGGTGAAGGCGCACAGGTTGCATGCACACATATGGCCGCATTTGTAGAAGACGGTGGATACCTCAGCCTCGGTGCAAATGACGCACGCCCCCAGCGGAAAGATCCGCCGCGAGGTCGGAGATGGACGGACCGACGGACGGACGGACCCATTGATGAACCCCAGCCTTGAGGCGTCGCTGCCGCTGCCGCTGCTCGTGCCACCGCCTACGGCTGCACTGGACATCACGGCGGGCGTGGCGGCGGCCGCCGTCGCAGCTATGCCCGAGATTGCGTGATCGGTGACGGCATGAATATCGAGGCTGGTGTGACGCAGCGCCGCGCCAAGCTCTTGCTGGAGCATGCGTTGGATCGAGAGGAGCAGCTCGAAAGAAGCACCGGTCACGAGGGTCAGATTGTCAAGGGTAGGGTTGCCGGTGAGCGGTGGGGGGTTGCCATGCAGAGCCGCCACAGCGGCCATCGGTGGCGCCTGTGGCGCCTGTGGCTGTTCCACTGGAGAGGCGGCCCTGCCTAAAGACGTGCGCGCCCGCGGAGCTGCGCCTTCGGAGCTGAGCCCTCGGCCACCGCGGAGGTGCGGGTACAATCGATTCATGACGGTGCTCACGTTGGGATTCTCGACGTTGCTTAGTAGGACGCTCTCAATGCGCTCGCGGAAGAATGCATTACTCAGCATACGTCCGACATGGCCGCTGGCCGCGAGCGCTCGAAGTTCGACGAAGTTCGGCCGCGACGAGCGCGCGACGTTCGTCGTTGCCTCGTCGAGCGTGTCGGCGCGTCCGCCGCGTCCGCCCGATTCCAATCCCACTGGCCCTGGCACAGTAGGTGGGGGCATAGTCTGAACAGGCTCGTCGATAGGAGGTGGAACCGGGGCACTGTTGGCCTCGCTCATCCGGCCGGCAGACGTCCGCGAATTCCCGTGGTTGCGGTGAGTCTGCGATGCCGCCGCGCGAGGGGCAGCCTGACGCGAGAGAGAGTTCTCAAGCGCAGTGCGGAATGCTGCCGCCATGCCACTAACGCAACGTGACGCGGCCACTCTCATTACTTCCTCACGAGCGGTGGGCTCGTCTCTGGTCGCACGATGCTGAAAGAAAGTGGCAACTGTGTCCTTGTTCGCTTCGACGACGGCGAGGGCCCGCAGAAAGGCAAGTTCGCCATAACGCGATGCGATGAGACGATCGGTGAGCTCGTCCATCCTTGCGCCGCTTGCCGTGCGCGTAGGGTTCCCTTCCCAGGGGCTTCACGAGCGGTTCTTCCTTCTTGCGAGTGTTCGCCTATCCTTTTCGAGAAGTGATGGACGTTTACTATGTCCGAACTCGCAAAAAATCGAACAAACGGAAGCCTGCCGCCTATCGCGGTGACTGCGTCTACCTCTAGTCTCCCAATGTGCGTGTACCACGCTGCGGAAGCGTTTAGTGCACAAAATCTCGAGCCTGTGGAAAAGTCAAGAGAAGGCACGGATCGGGTCCGCGGTGGCCGGTGCAGCCGCGGTGCTCCGGTCAAGATTAATTCAAGGTGAAGGTCGACCAAGTTGGGTGTGCCGCTGCTGCGACCACCACCTGCCGTGGCCGCGCTCCTCGGTGCGCATTAGGCACGCGGAGCAGCGCTGTGACGAGTGCTGCCAACGGCATGCGGAGAGATCTTAACGGCCCGGCATTATCCAAATGAGGCACGCGACGCGACGCGCCCTCAAGGAGATCGTAACGGCCCGCCATCATCCAGCTCGATCCATCGGCCGGACTGCTCGGTTACGTTCCCCTCGAGGCACGCGAGCCGAGCCGCGTGGTCAGCGAGGGCGCTGAAGGCCAGCGCGACGCTCGCCTCTAACCGCCTCGCGCGTTCCTCGACTGACTGTTCGACGGGCGGCGCTGATGGCGAGGGGAGATCAGGCCGAGATTGAGGTAAGATCGAGGGGAGATCGGGTCGAGTGGAGACCTCGAGTGGCAGTGTGGAGGCTAGGGGCGGCGGCGGCGGCGACGGCGGTTTATGGAGATGATGATGCGGTTGCAGATCATCAACCTCGCGCCGGAGGTCGCTTATGTTGCTCGCCATGAGAGCGATGTCCTCCTGGAGCGTGAGCACTGTAGCGTTGAGCCGTCCCACCTCAGACATCAGGTCACTCGCGGACGCATCATTCCTGTCCAGCCGCATTTTCTCTTCGTGGAATTTCTTGTTCATCGTCATGTTCAGGTGATACACAATATCCTCGTACTCCCAGAGGCGCGTCGAGAGGATCGCGACGTAGAGCGAGAGGGAGATCGTGCCCGCACTGTGAATGTGAACGTGACTCACACTGTAGGTTCAGGAGCGCTGTCATGTGGGCGAGTCTCGTGACTCCGACCGCGCGAGATCAGGTCCGTGGGAAGGAGGGGCGCTGCGGTGCCGCCGAGCACGGTTCGTGCGTGTGCGCAGCGTGGTGTGCGCGTGCGGCAGGGGGACGATAAAGACACTCACAGCAGCAGGAGCACGAGCATGAAGGCGATGCAAAGGCTCTGGTTGACGGTGAGGTTCATGTGGCTGGGTGAGTAGACTTTTGGCCTGTACTCTCTCTGCACGAACTGGACGCGCGGGTAGTCTTTCGGATCGATGTTGGCCAGCCGCTGCGCAAGCGACTCCGATTGCTCCGAGTCCTCAGAGATGGGCACGGTGCGGACTCCATGCGACAGGGCACTGCGAATGAGAGCGCTGCGCAAGGCATCATCTGCGCTCGACGTAGCCGCCGCTGCAGCGGGCGCGTTCGGCGTCCATTCGGCGTCCTCGCCTGGGAGCCGCCACGGTGTGGGCGCGTTGATGTTGATGGACGTATGCACTTCTCCCGAGCCCAGTGCTCCGGCGCCGTGCAATCGTGCAGACTGAGACGCAGCGGGCATCCTCGAGGTAGAGGAGGTTTCACTGTCGTATCCAAATAGACCGAACACGCCGCGCAACGCTTGCATGGTCCTCGTCCACGCCACGGGGCGCACCAATGGGGTGCAACTTGGGTTCAGTTGTGCACACCCGCGACACAAGGTGAGGATTCGCGGATGCTCCGGCGAAAAGTTGACAAACTTCAAGATTACGCGAGGAAAAATTGGAAGAGGTTGCGTAGCGAGGTTGATAATCTCCTCGGCCTCGGGACTCAAACATACAAACAACTTGTTCAACAGCGTGTCTCTGGGGGGTGAGAGTCAAAACTGACAGACGAACAGACGGGAGCCTATCAAATGACATCAAATGTGCTCTGGAAGCAAGCTGTGGTGGAAGGGAGAGGGCGGAGAGGACGGAGGGGATCCTCATGAGATGACTTGAACTTGAACTTGAACTGACTTGTGAAACGCTTCGCTGACCTCACGTACTTCCTCACCATGTGCTCGACAGGGATCATGCTGCCAGGCATGCAGCTGCAAGCGAGCTTGCCACAGTACACACCGCTCCGCCTCCCATTCAACAACCTCAGTCATGAGGATGTCGTCTTCCTGAAGACGATCTCCACCACTCGCCTCCCTGACGTCGCTGGGAAGGGCAGAAAGGCGCGGGTGACGCCTCCCGCGGGCACGTCCTCGATGATCGCCCCGGCAGCGACGTCGACGGCCAGGCCGAGCGTGTCGTGGCAGCCCGCCAGCAGCAGCACCAGCACGGGGCACCTGCCCACGATCAAAAAGAAGCCAGAAGCTGAGATGCTGGAGCAGTACTCGGTTGAGCTCAATGTGGAGCTCTCGGCCAAGCGCCGGCTATCACAGATGCGGCGGGCGTTTGGCCGATCGAAGGGCGAGGCGGCGATGGAGAGCTTGCACCTGCGGCGCATCGAACGCGCTGCGGCGGTCAAGGCCGACATAGACGAGCGCAAAGGCGGCCCGCAGTTCCGTATGTTCGAAGCGCAGGGCGTCCAGCCGGCCAACGACGACCAGGTCGGCGAATTGTCCGAGATCTTGACGAGGGCGCTGCAGCTCATCGAGCCGGACCCATACCAGCGCAGCTGGTTCAAGCTATACCGGCTCATCGACAAGGATCGTAACGGCTTCATCGAGTACCACGAACTCGTCAGCAGCATTCGCGAGAAGCTGCTTATGGATAGCGCTGCGGTGCCCGACGAGGCCATCCAGGCGTTCTGGCTCGCGGTGGACGCGAACAAGTCGGGCACGATCTGCCAAGAGGAGTTTGGTCGGATGATGCGCCTGGCCGAGAAGCGCAAGGCAAAGCTCGCCGCCGCCGCCGAAGCCGAAGCTGCCGAGCGAGGACGTGTGCGACCGAGTCACAGGGGCGGCGAGAAGCAGCGGCGGCGGCCCAAGAACGGTGGCACTTTGGAGGAGATGCGTGCGCGCGAGCGCCACCTCGAGGCGCAGCAGCTGGCCGAGTTTGCCACGCGCTCCGCCCTGGAAGAGGTGCGCCAAAACGCGGCGAGGCTCAATGCTGAGGCTAGGCGGCTCGAGCGCCAGATTGCGCGGCTCGGCGGCGTGGTGCCCGGCGCGGCGCCGGAGCCGGCCGACGAGCCTGCCGTGACGCCCACCAGCACGCGCGTCGGTATGGGCCAGTCGAGCAGCGTGCCAAATCTGCCGCCAGCTGGAGGCGGAGGCGCCAAGATGGGCGCCAAAGCGAAGAAACGCGTCGACGTAACCTTCGAAGCGTCCACGGTGGGCACGAAGGTGGGCATCGTGACGCTGTAGCCTCAGGTGTAGCCTACAATGTAGGCTGTGTTCTCGGTCCAGCCTGAACATGGAAAAAAACGGTTACGTTTTCCGCGGACGGACTTTTACACATCTTGTCGTCATTGATGCCGATCATCGATCCGTGGGAGGCCCGGAGCCGCACCTATCGCTCCGCGTTTCGTTCCACGTCGCCGCAGCGTGGCGGCTTGTCCAACTCGCCCGACTCTCCTACCTTTCAGCGCTCCGAAGCAATGGTCCTTGGCCCAGGCTCGTACGACATCAAACCTGGGTTTGGCGCGCCCGTCTGGGTTCGCAACCCGCTCAAGATGAACTCTTCCTTTTCCAGCAAATTGGAACAGCGCGCATCGTCCAAGAAGCTGTCTACCGTTGATCTTGACTACTCACAGGCCAACGACGCGGGGCAGCTCTCGTACGTCGCCGCGACCATGGGCAGGCAGCGCTGGTCTCATGCGCCCCTCAAACCGGCGTTTTTCGACTACAGACCAGCCTTGGCAGCCGCCGCTGCTCACACGCCGTTCTACGGCATGGAGAACAAGACGTTGTCCACGTCCCAGTCTCACCGTCGCTACGCGGCCGTGTTCCACTCGAAGGTACCTGCGCCTTGGTCGATCGTCGGGGGCGAAAGTTCCCTTGGCCCCGGCTCATACGATGTGATCCCTGATGTAAACTGCGGCGGTATCCGACATGAGGAACGGCCAGGCCCGTCGCGCATGTTTGTGCCTCGTGTGGGTGGCAAGTTTGCCATGGTGGGTGGCGGCTTTTGAGTGACAGGCGAGGGTCGCGCGGGCACGGGCGAATGTACAAAATCGTATTACCGAGTGCAAGGAGCATGTGTACATGATGAGGATATCCCGATCAGGATGGGGGGCGGGGGCTGTGTGGTTTGTGTCGTGCCCATGCGTCGGGTCGTCGCCGGCTCTCTGCGGCCCGGGCCCGGATGCTCAGTCTCTGCACTCTGTTGAGGTGGGCAAACTAAGTGAGACGAGACATCTGTGATCTGACGTGAGGGTGGGGTCGACATCATGGGCGACATGCACATCTGATGCACATGCATGTGCACATGGCGCGTGCATTGGGCGCGTGCTCGTACATACATGTACGTGCGAGCGTCCCCACATGCCGACTTTGGGTCCCCACATGCCGACTTGGGTGCATTGTACAATGGGGAACTGACTGCTTACAAGTACAATGCAGCACTTCCGTGGTTCTCGCCCGCCTTCCATTTAGGAAAACCGAGCGCGCTCTTCTCGGAATGCTCGTGGCAATGTCGTGTGGCAGGCCGCCCGCCATCGAAGCTGACCACCCAGACAGCCATGGACAGCAAGCAACAAACCGGAGCGGCCGTTGCTGGTAACGTCGCCTGGCTCGGCGCTGGCAGCGTGACCTGGCGTGCGGGGGTGGTGGCAGCGGAGAGCGGCTCTGCTCTTGAAGGCGCGAAGCTCGAGGCGGAGCTCGCCGCGCTGCTACCAAGGGCGGCGGCAGCGCGTGGCTTCGTGCGGGCGTGCCTTCGCGCCAAACGGTACCAGCTGGACAAGGCGCACACGCTCACATGTAACTATATCGCCTTCCGAGAGCGCGTCGGCTGGCACGGCCCTGGCGCCGTGTGCGCGGCGGCGGTGGCTCCGGCTCTGCGCTCCGGCTTCAACACGCTCCTAACCGCACGCGATCGGTACGGGCACGTTGTACTCACGCAGTCGATGCACCGCTTCGATCCTGCCAATGGCACACTCGAAGCACACCAAAGATCAGGATACTACTTGCTCCATCGCGCGCTCCAGCGACCGGGTGCACAGACGAATGGCATCGCACTGCTGCTCGACTTCCGTGGCTTCGGGATACGCCTCTTCTCGCGGTTCGGGAGAGCTGACGTCGCGCGCGGCGTCGCGATCCTACAGGACTGCTTCCCCGCGCGTGTGGCGGTTCTCTACGTCTTGCACGAGCCGCGTTTCCTCAAGTCAGTCTTCACACTGCTCCGCCCCTTTCTCAAGGCCGACTCCCTCTCCACCAAGTTCGTGCTCGTCGGGAGCGAGTACAGCCGGCTGTACGAGCATCTGCCGTGCGAGGCGGTGCCCGAGGCCATTCTAGCGGGAAGGCCGGCCGATGATGCGTGGTGTGCCTTGGTCGACACGTGGGTGGCACGAGGAGGCGGCGACTGCCTGCACTGAGTCCAGCACTGACGACTATGATCGGGATCCCGGGGTCGCCCAGTTGTTCCCGATGTGTTATCTGTAATTTAAAGCGAAGTAACGTACGTATCGTATCAATTTGCAATCAAGATGTGCCCACTGGCCTCCCCGGACCCCGGGCAGTCGATTTCGTCGCACTGCCGCACGCGACACACACAGGTCATGCTTTATTGAGCGGCATTTGACATCCCGCGTGCACATAACGATGTTGCGCCGCGCGTCACGTGTAGACACGCGGCTGGGTCGTGTAGTGCCTCGGTGACGAGTAGAGGCGCAGGCGAGAGGCTTTCCTATCCTTGGGCGTCATCGACGCCTTCACCTCCTTACGCCGCTCTATCCACCGACGCGATGAGCTCATCCAGTGGCGTCGGCGGCTCGAGTGGAACTTTTTGGAGTCGACAGAGCGTAGCTCGTGCTTCATGCGCAGTCGCTCCTCCCACTCGCGGTCGTGGTGCCGGCGTGCCGCCATCGAGTCGGGGAGCGTCTCCATTGGCAACGGCTCCCAGGCATTTGATGGGCCGCGATCCGAGGTCGCTCCGCCGTGCGCGCCGGCTTCCCGCGCCTTTTGTGTGGCCAGGAAGAGATCGAGATTCGGATTCGTGCTCGACCCGGCGCGAGCGCCTAGCCGGCCGTCCGCACTCCCGAGGGAGAACTTTGAGATGAAGCCGGGCATGGAACGCGTCGACAACACCGCCGAGCGCGCAGAAGAGAAATCCGTGCGAGCAGAGCCGCGCACGGAGCTCTTGGCGCCCTGTGTGCGCGCCGAGCCGTCATAGTTCGCCACATCGGCTGCCCACCGGGCATTCTGATGAGCTGCCTCGTCACCTGGGAGAGGTCCCTCGTCGGCCATCTGGCCCTTGGTCGGGGCGGCAGCGCCGGGAAGCGCCTGTGTGGGCTGTGTGGGCGACGGAGTGCGCTTGCTCATCGCGCCGAACGTACGCGCGAACCAACCGCCGCCGCCGCCGCCGCCGCCGCCGCCACCATCCTCATCAGCACCGGCTCCTCCTGCAGAGGCACTCGAGGCACTCGCCGCGTCCCTGATGGCCTTCTCCCCCTTCGTGGGCTTCGCACGCGACGAGAGGAAGCCGCGGCGCGGCGCCGTCACTGCCGAGCGCACGGAGAGGATGCCCTTGCTGATTGCCGATGATGGCTTCGGCTTGCTGCCGCTGCCGCTGCTCCCTACCGGTCGAAGACCCGTAGCCGGTGGAGTGCCCGAGACGACGCTTGTCGCGGAGGACGAGGCGAAGCTGCCCGAGACGGCGCTGCTGATGCCCGAGACGGCGCTGCTGATACCGCTCGCGCTGCTGACGCTCGAGGCGGTGGAGGTGGTGGTGGAGGACTTGGCGGACGCCTTCGTTGGGCTCAGCACAGGCGCCGCAGCGGGCGCGCCCGCGACCGGCGCAAGCCCGTGCTTCTGCGCCACTGCTGCTGGTAGGGCTCCTTTGCGCGAGGAGAGCACGCCGAAGCCAATGGGACCGATGCGACGGAAGGGCGCGCGGTTGTGGCGCGCGGAGCCGACGGCCTCATGGCTCGACGTGGGCACGGCGTACGACGGCCCTGCGAACGAGGTACTTGAACCTGCCGTCTCCCGTCGCGCGCTGCTCGTCGCACTGCGTGCACTCGCGTCGTACGACGCGTCCACCGCCGCATCGGCGCCAGGCTGGTAACGCGCGCCGTCGATGGCACCGCCGGCACTGCTTGGGCTGCCAGAGCTCATCTTACCCGCTATCGCCGCCCGATGCGCCTCGCGCTCGCGCAGCATCTCCATGCGCCAGTCACGCCGCTCGTGCGCGTGCTTGCGCACGAGGATGGCCACATGCTTGTGCCCGCGCGCCTCGGCCCACGCGAGCGCATCGCGCCCGAAGGCGTCGCTGATGTCGATCGGCGCGTCAACACTCAGCAGCAGCTTAACCATCTCCACATGGCCGGCCATCGCCGCCAGGATGATGGCTGTCCGTCCGTAGCAATTGACCAGGCCGACGCTTGCGCCGCGGCGGAGCAGGATCCGAGCGGCGTCGACGTTGCCCTCCATGGCGGCGAGCATGAGTGCGGTGATGCCAATACTGTTGGCCACGAGCTCCAGGTCCTTGTCGTACCCCTCACGGAATTGGTTGCTGCCGTACCAGAACTGTGCGTATCCGACGCTCCATCGAGTCGTGCACGATTCGAGAAGGATTTTGTCTATGCGCTGGTCCACATCGTGGGGAAAGGTTTCGCTCACCATGGCCAGTGGGAAGGCATCGCGGACGGCCTGCATGCGGCTGCGTTGGGTTGTTTATGGAGTCAAGTGGATTGGACTGCACGCATCGTGCGAGAGGCCTGACGCTTCGCTTTGGGTGACGTTTCGTGGGAACGCATTTCGTTTCGTGTTTCGTCGGATGAAAAAGTTAGTGCTTTAGGGTTGCGTTATGGACGGCTCGGAGTCTTGAAAAACAAACCATCACCCAACACGTTGTTGACGACGAGCCCAGCAAGAGCATAAAAGGAACCCGACCCAGCCGCGGGTTGCACTCATGGTTGCACTGCGGGCGCGCCGCGCCGTTCGCATCTGGCTGATGGCACGTCGAACCGCGCGAAAAACGGCCAGAGGGGCTTCGTGCGCCCTCCCCTGTGGGAGCTCTGTAGAGTTTCGTCATGTGAGCACCTGTGATGTAAAGTTTCGTCATGGGAGCTCTGTAGAGTTTCGTCATATGAGCACTGTAGAGTTTCGTCATGGGAGCTCTGTAGAGTTTCGTCATGTGAGCACCTGGCCCCTTCGCGCTGCTGCTGCCGCTCGTCGCCATCGCGTCCTCCATCTGTGCCCGCTCCCCCTCCAACGCTGCCTCAGCCCTCCCAGTCCCCTCAGCCCTCCCAGTCCCCACAGCCCTCCCAGTCCCCACAACCCTCCCAGTCCCCACAGCCTGAGCACCACCGTCATGCCAACGACGGTGCGCGCGCGCGCGCCCGCGGCGGCGCCTCCCACTCCCCCTCGGTCGTGGCGGGTGGCTCCGGCATGCATGTAAGTGCTCACCTCGGCGCCTCTCTCCCATTCGGTCGTGGCGGGTGGCTCCGGCATGCATGTAAGTGCTCACCTCGGCGCCTCACTCCCACTCGGTCGTGGCGGGCGGCTTCGGCATGCATGTAAGTGCTCACCTCGGCGCCTCACTCCCACTCGGTCGTGGCGGGCGGCTTCGGCGTGATGTCCAGCGCCACACGCGCAACACCCTCGATGGCGCAGATCTGGGCCACCATCTCGTCCAGGCACTCCAGAGGCACGTCCTTGCCGGGGCAGGCGGGACGCCCCGTCATAAAGTCACGCGTAATGAAGGCACGGATGCCAATGGAGCGGCCCCCCGCCAGGCCAAAGCCCACCGGGAAGAGCGTCACTGGCACCTGTGCGAGCGAGCGCAGTAGCCCATACTTGAGCAACAGGTCGTTGACGACCTTGTCGGCTGCGCGGAGTTGCTCTAGGGGCGCGAAGCCGTTGGCGCTATACAAGCACGTGGGCGTGATCTCGCGAGGAGGTTCGTCGAGCGGCGCGCCCATCAGGAAGCACACGCGGTTGACCTGATGCACCTTGGTCGGCAGCAGCTGAGCGAGCTCAAGAAGCTGAGGCCATGAACCGTGCGGCGAGTGCGCCATCGTCAACGCAGCGAGGTAAGAATACGAGCGCCCGTCGCCTTGCACGCCCACAGTACGTACCTGATGAGGGACGCGATCAGCATGCCATCAGTCGGTGCGCTTCGTCAACCACGTCGCCTTGCACGCCCACAGTACGCACCGGCAGTAGGACCGGCTTGACAGGGAGCGAGGAGCACGCGGCGCATTCGGCGACGAGCTTCGCCTGCACGGCGTCAAAGTCGGGCGTGATGTACGGCGCATCGGCGCACAGCACGCGGATAGCGAGACCCGGCCCGGGGAAAGGTTGACGCCAGACGAGTGCCGTCGGCAAGCCGAGCGCCTCGCCAAGCTCTCGCACCTGATGAAGGACGCCATCAAACGCCATCAGGCGCCATCCGATGCAATCAGATGATGCAACCAGAGGCCATTAGACGCAATCAATGGTGCTCAGGAGCGCGTCTAGAGAGAGTCACACGCACCTCGTCCTTGTGATAGTCACGCAGTGGCTCGAGGACGCGTCCCTCATCGCGCAGCTGGCGCACGAGCTGCGTGTCGTTATGGTGCGTCTTGATGCACTCGGCGTTCGTGGAGACGAGCGTGGAGGCCGACTCGATCAGGTCCGGGCGCAGCGTACCCTGTGCTAGGAAGACATCGGCAGCCTGAAGACCCTTCTTCTCACAGAGCTGCTGCGTGACTACCATGAAGGTGTCGCCGATGATCTTGCGCTTGTCCTCGGGAGAGACGGTGTGCTGTAGCTCGCCCGTCCGAGCACCCTTGATATCCGTTGTCGCGCATGCAAACGTTGAGCTCGCGTCGAGGACTTCTATAGGCACGCCGAGGGCGGACAGCGCCTTGACGACTGTGGTTGACTCGTCGTGTCGCATAAAGCCATGATCGATGTGCAGGCAGATCAGTCGCTCGGGGCCAACAGCCTTGTTGATCAATGCCGCACATACGGAAGAGTCGACACCGCCAGAGACGAGGCATAAGACCTTCTTCGACGGCCCGACCACCTCGTTGATGTAGCTGATGGCAAGCTGCTCACGGTGGACGGGTGAGTACAGGCCGTGTAGGCCACACACGCCATACAGAAAGTTGCGTAGCATCGCGATGCCGTCGATCGACAGGTCCACCTGAGGAGGGAAGCAATCAGAAGCTCATCAGAAGCTCGTCAGAGGCTCATCAGAGGCTCATCAGAGGCTCATCAGTGCCAATCAGCCCAAGAGGACACGCACTTCGGGGTGGAATTGCACGCCATACAGCTGGCGCTCAGCACACTCGATCCCAGCGATCAAGTCGCCCGAGCGCGCGATGACGCGGAAGCCCTCGGGCACCTGATCGACGCTGTCGCCGTGCGTGAGCAGCACCTGCGTGCTCGTGCCTAGGCCCTTGAATAGAGCGCAGCCCTCGGCGATGTCGATCGTGAATTGACCATCCTCGCGCTTGGCCTTCTTCTCGACCGTGCCGCCGAGGGCGTAATTTAGCAGCTGCAGCCCGTAGCAGATGCCGAGCAGCGGCTTGCCGAGCTTGAAGATGGCGGGGTCGTAGGCGGGCGCGTCGGCCGCGTTTACCGACTTCGGGCCGCCCGAGACGATGATGGCCGCATACTCGCCCAGCTTAGACGCCGGCGTATCCAGTGGCAGCAGGTCGCACTCGATGGAGAGCTCGCGGACCCGCCGGTCGATCACCTTGCCGTATTGCGCGCCGGCATCTAGGATGACGACCTTCTCAGACGATCGCGGGGCGTTGACGCGGGGACGCTTGGCCAGGATGTCGCAAATGGCCAGGATGGGGTTGGCGGGGTGAGTGCTCAGCACCTCGGCCACAGCCGCGGCCAACGCCTCCTGGACGCCGTGCGCAGCAAGATACTCGCGGCCCGACTGATCTGACATTGGAGTTTAGGATTGCTGGAGTCGCCGTCGAGCGGAAGAGACCGTGGCAGGGGCCGAGACCTCGGCGACGGCATTGAGGCCACGGAGTTCATTCGCGCGCGCGGGACGGCGCTTCCGCCGTGTTGGTAGAGATTGCTCTGCATTTCGGCTCTTGCCCTCGAAAATGTAGAGGTGGTTGCTCGTACTCGAACTGTCGTCCATTAGTTCGGCGCGTCGCACTGATAAGAGCGCAACGCGTCTGACCTCTCCGGAAACATCGAAGTTTGGAGTTGTCCGATCGAGGACCGATCGTCGTCGGCCTCCCCCCGAAGAGGGACGAGAGCGTCAGCGCGTCGTTGCCCGCTGCTCATCGCCATTCTCGGAAATGTGGGCGAACGGTCTGCACCGGTTACGTACGGAAGATGCAGCAAGGCAAGGTTTTGATTCGATCGTGGATCTGATATGTGGCGATGCAGAACATGCCGCCGTGCTCGCCACCGATGGCAGGCGCGCATTGAAATACTCAGAGCTGAGGCGTTTTGTCGGCGAGACTGACGTTGGCCGATTCGGGATCGCCGCTACTGACCGAATGGCTGTCTGCATCCCCAACGGACCAGAGGCTGCCACCGCCTTCCTCTCGCTTGCCAGCCGATGTGGGTATGGTCCGCTCAACCCTCAGATGACTGTTGCTGAACTCTCTTTTGAGCTGGAAGATCTTCCCGCCAAGGCGGTTGTGATCCAAAGCGGCGTGAACAATGAGGCTGTTCAGGAGGCTGCTAAGGCGCTCAACGTGTCTATCATCGAGCTCACACCAGACGTTGGCGTGGCCGGTCGTTTCTCGCTACGGGCTTGTCGTCTTCTCAACAGCTCCGATTCCCTCCCTGTGCTGATTGCAAGCAAGCGCCAAGACACGTGCCTTTTGCTACACACGAGTGGCACGACGGCGAAACCCAAGGTCGTTCCCCTCACCCACGAGAATGTCGGCGTGGGTGCCCAGTGTATCGCGAGCACCCTCAAGCTCAGTCGTCTCATGGTAAACCTCAACCTGATGCCGCTCTTTCACATCCACGGACTTTCGATAAACGTGCTCGCGAGTTTGTCGTCGGGCTCAAGTATCATCGCCACCAGTGGATTCAATGCACAGAGTGTCTTTGGAAGTTGGCTTCAATCCAACCCAGCGCCAACATGGTTCAGCGCAGTGCCCACCATCTTCCAGCTACTCTTGCAAGAACACCGGGTGCGCCCAACGCCGGTGTGCTTGCACCAGTTGTGCTTCCTACGCAGCGAAAGTGCCGTACTGCCCCTGAGCGTGGGTGAAGCCATCGAAGAACTCTTTGGTTGCTACATCGCGCAGACTTACGCGATGACCGAGAGCATGCCAATCGCCGCCAATCCGCTCGGCCCGGGTCGCAAGATTGGGAGCGTGGGTCCATCAGCTGGCCCGACGATCACGCTGTGCGATGAAAGCGGCAAGCCAACGATTCAAGGCCAACGCGGCGAGGTCTGTGTCAAGGGCGCATGTGTCACACGAGGCTATGAGCTCCGTGCTCACATGGTGATCGACCCCAACAAGGAAAGCTTCAACGTGCTCCATGGACTGCGAACTGGCGACGCGGGTGTCATCGATGCCGACGGCCACCTAGTTCTCGCGGGCCGTTTCAAGGAGATCGTAAACCGTGGCGGGGAGAAGATATCTCCTTTTCAGATTGAGCATGTTCTTCGCCGCCATCCGGCTGTCCGAGATCTCATCGTCTTTGCAATTCCGCATGCTCAACTAGGGGAGACAGTTGGTGTGGGAGTTGTGCTCTCGATGCCGTGCACTCCGCTCTCACTGGATGAACTCTGTCGCTTTGCTGAACGTGATCTATCGCGCAAATGGCTGCCCGAAGCGATGGTCCTCCTCGAGACTATACCCAAGGGTGGGACGGGAAAGCCTCTTCGCATCGGACTTGCGGCTAAGCTCGGAGTCGAGGCGATTCCTTGCGAGATGGGCGCTGACCATCAACGTACTACATCTGACATTGGTTCATCTGACATTGGTTCGTCCTCTTCGGCATTGTTGTACGGACATAACAACACGTCATCAGTGCACGACTCTCTTGCGCTCAGCAGTCACAAGGTCCCAGGCTGCCTCGACAAGGGCGACACCTTCACGCAAAGCCTCACCGCCATTCGTGGGATTATAGGTCTTCTCATTCTCATCGACCACATTGTCAACCACGGCTCGAGTGCGCCAGCTGCTACCGCGAGCAGAGCCCCGCCAAACGCTGGTGTAACGGCGCTCATCATCGCCTCAGGATTTACGAGCACGACCATGCTGGGTATGGAGCCGCTCTGGCGTTCGATAGAGGGTCGTCAGCGTCTTCGCAACTGGCTTTTGAGCCGTCTGGACGTTGTCCTCTTCACCGCTTGGTCTACGATGCTCATGGACTACTTGATCCTCGACGTCACTGGCCGTGCATCGGAGCGCGAATCCAGCCTCAATCTGATCGACTTTCATTTGCCCACTTCTCCGTTGGACTTCCTGGGCTGCGCAACCTTTCTTATCTACTTTTACGACCCAGCTATGCAATGTCCCAACGCTGCCGTCTGGACTGTCAGTGCATTGCTATTTTCATGGGTGCTGCTGCCTCTTGTGCTTCTGCGATTTACGCACGGCGTGGCAAGCGCAGCCAACGATCGCGGCCTGCTCGTTGCGGCTGCTGCTTTGCAGTTACTTCAGACTGGTGTGGCTGTGCCCACTTTCCATGGGCCGCTAGCTCCGTTTTGGCAGTTTTCGCCACCGTTCTTCCTTGTCCCTTTCATGCTTGGAGTCATCTCTGGCACCCTCGCATTGCGCCACAAGATGCATGCATCAAGATCTCTTTGTTTGCGAGTCATTGGGGTGTCCTGCTGGATAATGCTGCCTGCCACATACTTCTTCCTCCCTATGGCTCACGAGAGGCTATTAAGCGTAGCAGCCACAGCCAGCAGCGGCTTCGTTGCCTTCATCTTGTACGACCTCTCCCTGGGTGGCTTTTTGGCGCGCCAGCTGGGCGACCAGACGATTCTGATCGCGGTTGGCCAACACAGCTTTGAGCTTTACTTGTTGCAGGGGCCATTGTGGAGCCTCTTCCGCCTGCTGGGCGCCAAGAGTTTATCAGAAGAGCTGTCACTCCAGATGATGCTACTCTACGTGCTCGCGTGCATGACGTTCCCCGTGATCTGGGCCCGAGAGATTCAACATCCATGCTCACTGTGGTTTCGCCGGCAGCGCAAACGCCTATCAAGGCCCTCATTGAACCGCATGTGTGCGTTCTGCAGCAGTTCGTGGTTCAAACGTGGACAGGACCGCGCTTCCCTTGCAACTCCCTCTATGCCTGTGGAGGCCCGCACGCCGCCAACCCATGCGGGTTCGAGCGAGCTCGCTGTGTGAACGGAAGCTGCATTGTTGTGAACGACCTCTGTGCGCTGACTGGTTTCGGGGAATGACACGTCAGGACACAAAAGTCCGTTGTGAACGACCGCTGACGCCCCGGCGGTGCGTCGTCAGAGCCATTCAGTGTCTGACTCAGTGAGTCGAGTGTTTTCCGCCCCCGGTCAAAAGGTCGCCTGCGGTGCAGGGGCCACCTGTGCATATCGCATGGCATATCGTCAGATTCTAGGCTGTGCTGTCACGCTGTCGCGGCTAACACGGCTCTCGCCGGGAACCGTAGTCTCACCTTCGGTTTACATGATCGTGTGACTCGACTCGACTATGCCCGTACGTACCGGCCCCACCACGACCGGCGACGATCGACGTTCACAAATCATGAACACATCGTATTCCCCGTACACAGTAGTACAACTACTACGTATTCCCTATAACTACAAAAACGGCGTCTCGCCACCTGCGTACCGTACCCTGATCACTCAAGGGTCCTCTGGTTCGCTCGGCTCAACACTCTCTTCCTTGTCTTCCTTGTCTTCCTTGGCAACCTCTTCAATCCTGCTCATCCTTCTGAGCCCTAGGAATCCTAAGGTTGGAACACTGTCAACCGCTTGCTCTAAGAGGGTGCGACGTGAGCTCGGCGCAGGCGACGGCGGCGGCAACGTCTTCGGCGGCGACGTGTACTCGAGCAGCAGCGGCTGCTGCACCTCATCACCTTCCGCCGCCGAGGTCTGCCGATGGTGAGGCTCTTCCGAGTTGGACATGTTCTCTTCCGCCCGCGCGGCCAGGATCGCGGGCCCACCGATGGGTATGAGCTGAGGCTTACTAGTGGCTGAGCTCCTGAACGATATTGGGCTTCGCCGAGAAGGGCTCCGCTCAGAGCGAGGTGCTCCTCCGTCAGGCCATGCAGATTCCGGGCTGCCACGTGGAGGGCTGCCACGTGGAGGGCTGCCAGTGGCCGCCACGTGGCCGCCACGTGGAGCCTCCGCCTGAGGACTGCCAGTGCTCCTCGCAGTGTCACTGTCATCGTCGGGCTTCTTCTTCCCCATGAGCTGCCATACAGGGAATGCCTCTCGTAGCTGCCACACGGGGAACCCCGCCTTGCGGATGTCTTCCAGCTGCACGCCGCCCTCCTTGAGCTCCTTGGGCCGAAAGCCTATGATCTTCAGCTCATGCACGCCAAAGCCCGCCCGGAGCATCTCTTCGCAGCAGAAGCTGACGAGTCCAAGCTCCTCGGGCATGAAACCGCCCTCCTTGAGCTCGATCGCCCCGAAGCCCGCCTCTTCCAGCTCGACTGCCGAGAAGCCGGCATCCTTGAGCTTCGCCGGGCTGTACCCAATATTTTTCAGCTCCTTGGCGGTGAACCCACTCGACCTGAACTCCTTTCCTGTGAAGCCGGCATGTTCGAGGGCGGCCGGACCGAAGCCTACAGAGCGGAGCTGCTTCGCTGTGAAGCCGGCGGCGCGAAATTCGCTCGTGGTGAAGGGCACAGGCGCCTCGACCTCCTTGAGTTCTTTCAGCTTGAAGCCGCCATCCCTGAGCATTGTGAGCGTACAGCCCGCCTTCTTGAGCTCCTCTGCATTGAAACCCAAGGTGCGCATCTCCTTTACTGGCACCAAGATCCCGAGCAGTTCGACAGCTGATACGTTCGCCGCCTTGAGCTCCGCTACCGAAAAGCCTGCATCTCTGAGCTCCTTGGTGGTGCACTTGGCGCCCTCCCTGAGCGAGTACAGTGAGTAGCCCGCCAAGTGCAGGTCGCTTACACGGAAACCCTGGTCTCTCATCACGTTGGCCGGGAAGCCCGCCTCGCGCAACTCGCGAAGCTCATAGCCAGCCTTGGTCAGCTCGACAGGGCCGTGCCCGGTGGAGCGCAACTGGCTGGCGCGAAAACCGCCTTCTCGTAGCTCGGCCAGGGTCACGCCCGCCTCCTTGAGCTCCTCAATGGTGAATTCGGCTCTGCGAAGCTGCTCGATGTTGAAACCCGTGCGAATGAGCTCCTTGGGCTCTTTGCCAGCGTCCTTCATCTCCTTCAGCGTATAAAAGTCGCGGACATCCTTTAGAAAGAAGCCCTCATCCAAGACCTCCTTACAAGTGAAGCCGTCAGTCTTCAACTCGCCGAGCGTGAAGGCGAGCGAGCACTTGAGGCCGCACTCGCGCAGGTCGCGGCTGGTGAAGCCGGCCACCTTGAGCTGGTTGATGGAGTACCCCGCTAGCTCAAGCGTCTTCACGTTGTAGCCCGCCTGGCGCAGCTCGACGAGGGTGAAACCCGCGTCCTTGAGCTTCTCCGCTGAGAAGCCGATCCGTCGCAGCTCGGCCGCAGGGAAGCCCGCCTGAGCCAGCATTGTGGCGCTTGCACCCGCTGTCTTGAGCTCCTCCGCACTCGCACCTGCTGTCTTGAGCTGCTCGTCCGTTGCTCCGATGGAGCGCATGGCCACCCACGAGAACCCTGCCGCCTTGAGTTCCTCGGCCGAGAACTTCGCGTTCCAGAGCTGTGCGATCGTGATGCCCAGCGCGGCCAGGTCGACCGCGCTGAACCCGGCCTTGCGCAGCTCGTTGGCGTTGAACTTACTCTGCTTATACAGCTCGTCGGCTGTAAAGCCGACTGCCTTCATCTCCTCGATCGTGACCCCAATGCTCCGGAGGACCTTGGCATTGATGCGGCATCTCTTCAATTCCATCGCCGTTAAGCCCTTGCCCTTATTGTACAGGTCTGCGGGGTTGAACCCCGCGTCCAAGAGCTCTTGGCCCGTGAAACCCGTTGCCTTGAGTGCCATCGCATTGAAGCCCGCGGCGCGCAGCTGCGGGGCTTTCAGGTCGGTCGCGCGCAGCTCGGACGCCGAGAAGCCACCCTCGCGGAGCTGTGCGACGGAGAAGCCGCCAGCCATCAGCTCCTCGGCGGTGAAACCACCCTTCTTGAGCGTGCGTGCGTTGTAGTTACCTTCCTTGAGGTCGCGCACCGTGCATCCAGCCTCGCTGAGCTCCTTGGCGCTCTCATAGCCTGCGTCCTTGAGGTCCTTCGCCGTAAAGCCGACGGCGATGAGCTCGCGCGCTTGAAAGTTGGCGGCATGCAGTTCGACCACGGTGAACCCTGCCTTCTTGAGCTCCTCGAGAGCGTAGCCTGCCTCCTTCATCTCTATGAGTGACATACCCTCTGCCTTGAGGCCGATCGCCGAGATGCCCGCCGTCTTGAGATCAGCCACCGACGATCCCGCCGAGGTCAGCTCGGCAAGCGACGTGCCCGCGGCGCGTAGCTCTTCGGGCGTGTATCCCACTGCTTGCAGCTCGGCGGTTGAGTAGCCCGCGCCACGAAGGTCCTGCAGGCTGAAGCCGACGGCTTTCATGTCGCTCGCGGGGCACTTGGCCGCGCGGAGCTCGCCAGCCTCGTACCCGGCGTCCTTGAGAACCTCAATGCTCCAACCCACCTCAAGCGCTTGCGCGGCGTCGTACCCTGCAGCCTTGACACGCTTGGCGGTGAAGCCTACCTCCTTCATCTCCATCGCCGTGTATCCGGCCGTCCTCATCTCGGTGCCCGCGTAATCAGCGCGCTTCAAGTCGGCCGCCTGGAAGCCCACCGCCCGCATCTCGGCCGCTGAGTATTTGGCCGCATGGAGGTCTGTGGCCGTGTACTCGCCGTCCTTGAGCTGAAGCAGCGTGAAGTGGACATCGCGCAGATCGGACGCCTCAAAGCCGGCGAGCCGCAGCTCGAGCGCCGAGTACTTGAGGGGCTTGAGGTCGCGCGCGACAAAGCCACCCTCGCGCATCTCTCGCGCCGTGTACCCACTGTCTTTGAGCGTCTCCGGCGAGTAGCCCACCTCCTTCATCTCCTTGGCCAAGTAGCCGCCCGCCTTCATCTCGGCGGGCGTAAAATTGCTTGCCTTCAGGTCCTTGGCTTTATAGCCGCCATCCCGCAATTTCGAGGGGTCGTAACCACCTTCCTTGAGCTCGCTCGCCTTGAGCCCGAGTGCGCGCAGCTGCGCGGCAGGGTAGCCGCCTTCGCACAGCGTCCTGATCGAGTGACCCGTGGCCATCAGCTCCGCAGCTGAGAAGCCCACCAGCCGCAGAATCTCGGCGGTGATCATGCTCTGCAGGTGCCCACGTCGAATCTCGCCCTCGAAGATCATGCGGGTGAAAGTCTCCTCCCACTGTGAACGCTTGAGCTTACCCGCCTGCGCGATTGCGAGGAGACGGACCACACTTTCAGAATCGTCGCCTTTGTCCTTGCGAAGCAGGTCGCTCATGAAAAGGATCTCCTGACGTCTCGGCCCGTCGGCCGAGAAGAAGGGCGCCGCGCGTATAGCCTCGAGGGCGGTGCTCGGCTCGCGGAGCTTTGCCACGGGGATCTCATAGCCATCTGGTCGGATCACCAGCCTCTCCAGCGAAGCGAGAGTCGCGGAGTTGCGCGCCATTTGCTCGACCAGCGGCATCCCGGGCGTCCCGGGCGCATTCCACAAGATCCCGCTCTGGCCCAGGTTGAGGTACACGAGGCTGGTGTTTTTGCTGAGCGCATCGATGAGCGGATCCACCTCGGAAAGGTCGAGTCTGTATGAGCAATGCCACTCGACGATGGCGCCCTTTTTGAGTGCGTCGAGCGGCAAGCCGGCGCCCACGTTCCAAAGCTGCCGTGCCTTGTCGATGACCGTCAGCCCCGCTTCACGGGCCGCGTGTACGAGCTCGATCCAGGTCTTTAGGGTACACAAGGTCGAGATTAGGATGGACGCTGGCATTAGCATAACAGAGGGGAGGATAGCAATCTCGCCAGGCGATGCCGTGCCCGCCCTGGTGTGGAAGACCACCGAGACGTAGATGAACGCCTGCAGCATGCTCTGCGGCAGCGACTCGATGACCACCTCGGCGATGACGCGCGTGGCCTTGTACGCCGGCAGAAATTGCTTCATCCAGGACGGCAGAGGCATGGTGGCGAGCAGGCCAAAGGGCTCGAGGAACATGAGAATATCCAGGAAGATCAGACCAAATGGGAAACCCAGCACGACGAAGCCCAGGTAGATGGGAGAGGACGACCCGAAGGTAGAGCGCAAGTATGGCTGGACGCGCAAGTAGACGATGACGAACTGGATCACGAGTAAGAAGATGGACATAGCTGCCCATGCCCAGTTCCGCGTGTCCAGGAGCAGCTGAATGACCTTAACATCCGATAACACGTCGGCGAAGTACAAGCAGATGGCAAGTACGCCCGTGACCATGTTGATGACTTGGGTCATGCACGGACCCAAAATCTTGGCGAGCTGGTTGGCAGCCCTAGCCCCAATGCCCCCGCGCTTCTTGGAGGGCCCTTCCTCGGCCATGATGCCCTCTCCAACTTCCCCGCCCTCGCTGTCCGCGGCCTCCTTCGCCTTCTCCTTGCCACTCACGAGACGCTGCAGCTCATTCCGCCGCTCCAAGAGTTTATCCAGCTCCTCTCCGAAGCCATTCGATGTCGGAGCCGAACCCCTCTTGAGCACCCGCGTCTTGATCTGGAGCTCCTCTACCTTATCAGTGACGAGAAGCAGCTCTTTAGTCAGCTCGGCACGCGAGAGCACCGCTTCGCTCTTCGCTTCAACCTGCAAGATAGCTGGACCCAGCGCTGTCTCCATATCCTCGACAGTCTCTGGAAGCTTCTGGTATCCCTTCTTGCCCTCCGCCTGGCGAGCAGCGGTACGCCTGGCCTCAAACCAATCGTTGATGTCCTTCATGAATAACACTATGAGGCCGATTACAAAGGCAACGGAGTAGTCGAGAACGAGGTACGAGATCGGCTCTTCCTCGGCGAAGCGCAGTATCTCTCGGCCCGCAATTGCGACGGGGTCTGGGGCCAAAGGTGGCGGCGGCGGTGCGGGCGGGAAGAACGGAGGCAGCGGGCGAGGAGCAGTGAGCGTGTCATAGAGCTGCTCAAGCGCGTACCAACCCACAAACGCGATGAGAATGAGATAAAAGAGCATGCCCAGTTCGAATGCAGTGTAGAAAAACTCAAACGTCTGGCTAACAATGAAGATCATGCCGCAACCGGTATGCTGGGGCGTCTTGTCAGCTTCGATGGCCGTCACCGGTGTGGCGGGCATGGGCGCCTGGATCACTTTTTTCTGTTTGATTGGCCGTCCAAGGTGATCGACACCCGCCATCGCTGTGAGTGGATTCGCCATAAACCCAGACGATGTTTTCTTGGGAGCCATCACGACTTACAGTGTCGACAGGGCCGATTGCGCATGCGGCTCCGCGCCCGATGGCCAGTACCTCTGCGATCACCGAGGTTGCAAACCGCGCTCGTGGAGAAAGGGCCTAACGTCGATCGAAGGGGTAGAAGGGAGCCAAAAGTGGCGTGCACCTCACGCGCAAGTCGTTGTGGACGGGAAACTTGGAACACTTTGGGTGCTCGTTTCGGATTCGCTTTTTCGTTTCCGCCTTGAGAACATACCGAGTCTTACCATGCTGCCAAATTTACTGAGAACTCATTATTGTCAACTTAGTGGAGACAGGTGTTCCTATCGCTGCAGGCAGCAGGTTTTTCTCACATCGTATGCCGGAATTGGGGTGTACGGACTACCCCGACGAGCGACGTACCGAGATCGACGGGCCGTAATTGCGCTGCCGCAGTCTGCATCTCAAGCTCTCGGCCATCCGAGCGCCGTGCGCGGCCGAGGTATTGAGGGCGCTGCTGCGGGCCGCGCATTACTGGGGCGAGGCCGCGAGATGAGCGAGGGGGGTGCCATGCCTGGTGCCATGCCTGATGCCATGCCGGGCTGCGTCTGTGCCGCCCGCTGCGCGAGGTCTCGGGGGCTCTGCGCGGCGATCGTCGACTCTCGAGCAATGTAGCCGGAATGTAGGGTGTGCGCCCCCCCCGTGCGCCGCGCTCTCGAAGGCCTTGCCGTCTGCGCCGCCGCACCGCCGCTCGGTGCGCAAGGCGTTGCTGCCATCCTCGGCGAGTGGCGTGGGCTCAGTGGCTGGTTGAGCACTGTCAGCCGTCGGCGCTCGACGTCGAGGAGGTCTTGCCTGAGCTCCTCGAAAGGGCCTCGAGGAAGTCTCGACGATATTTCGCTTGAAGGTGCGCGTGGCGAGGGTGGCAGAGGATAGCGCGCCGATATGGGGCGCGGGCGCGGCCGTTGGTTCTCACTCCGCTCGCGGTAGCGGAACCGTCGCTGGCCGTCAAAGGGCAATGGCTCCTTTTCCCAGAACGTGAGCGCATTGGTCTCAAAGCGCAGCTCATCATACTCACGCAGCTGCGCGCAGTATTGTGCCACCTCATGCAGGTGCACTTGTAGTGCCTGCCGCTTCTCGGCTTGCAGCCGCATCTCGACCTGCTGCGTCGGCTGCACGCTGTAGCCGCTTTCGGGCTCGGCGATCAGCACTGTCTTGGCCGCAAAGGGCCTCAGGTCTGGTACGGGCGGAGCCACCATCGTTGTTGCCCAGCGGCGGCGTTTTCGCCGTCCCAGTCGCGGCGCGACTTCATGTTGAAATGAACGATGCTCGGACAAGTCTCGGACACCGAACGATCGTGTGAAAGTCTACGGAAGGCGAAGGGTCTTTTGTGCATCGTCGATGACGGTGTGTGAAGAACATCGTCATCGACGCGATTTGTCGATGACGGTGTTCTTCACACACCGTCATCGACACGATTTCTCGATGACGGTCTTGAGTGGAGACCTTCATCGACGTTAACGTCGATGACGGTCTGGGCCAGAAACCATCAACGACGTTTTGTCGATGACGGTCTTCAGAAGAGACCGTCATCGAC
>PJAB01000379.1:0-28367 GCA_002887195.1 Chrysochromulina parva | reverse complement strand
GAGGCAATCAGCATGCAATCAGACTCAGCGCCGGCCCAACGCCGCCTCCTCCTCCGGCATGGCGCCACACCTGATGAGGGAGGCAATCAGCATGCAATCAGACTCAGCGCCGGCCCAACGTCGCCTCCTCCTCCGGCATGGCGCCACACCACGCGTCCGCGGAGACTTCACACCCAGGAGGGTCGCCGAGGCTCGCATTGCCTCGAAACCGAGTGCTCCAGCAGCTGCTCGCACCGCTGGAGATCGCGCCGTGGACGCTTGCGCCGCTGAAGGTCGCGCACCGCACCATCGGGCGCAGCGCCGTCGTGGGCACTTGGTCAAGCAGGCGTTGCGGCGGGTCGTAGGGCGAATGAGGGCGGTGGAAGGACACCTTGAGCAGGAAAGGCTGGCCAGACGGGTCATGCGCCTTGAGGAAGGCGACAGCCTGAGCGCCGAGCCATGCGGTCGGATGCAGTCGCTCCTCGTACACAAAGGCCTTGCCATGCCAACCGTTCCAACCATCACCGTCCAGCGGGTCAAGCGTGGCGGATGGGTCCTGTCCAGGCATCTGCTGGGCAAACCAACGGTCGTAGTCGTCGTACTCGCCGTTCCATGGCCATGGTCTCGCCGACGGGTCCCAACGGCCCAGCCCATCGTACAGCACGGTGCGGTCGTACCCGTGCGCAATGCCTGAGTCGGACGTGGCGTTCCACCCAAAGTGATCCTTTCCCAGCGACGCGGTGATGTAGCCCGCGTCCCGCAGCAACTGCGGGAAGACGAGCGGGTAGTGCTCGGCGACGTCACCATACCCGAGCATGCCGTGGCCCCAAGGACGCCGGCCGGTCAGCAGAGCCGCACGAGCGGGGGTGCAAGTGGGCGTAGAGGACCATGAAAAGCGCACGCGCACTCCTTCTGAAGCGATGCGATCCAGGGCGGGTGTGCGTACGGGCGATGCAGCATCGGCGTAGGATTGCGAATCCCAGCGCAGCTGATCCGCCATGGTGAATAGAAGGTTGGGTGGCGCGACCATCTCGGGCGTGTTGGGGCTTGTGAAGTGTGCATGTGAAGGTCGATTATTGGCTGTGAAGGGCACAACGCACAAGGGGTTGGCACAAAACGCTTTCTTTGGCAACTTTTTGCATGCAACGTGACACGAAACTGACGTTTTTGATGCATGTAAATAGGGAAAGAAACGCTTGTATAAATGTCGTCGGTCAGACAGGACCCGCACTAAGCAGGAGCATGGTACTCGTCCGTCAGCCGGACAAAATGATATAGACCGTCTCACGACCCCCTTCCCCCTGCCCGCTCTCGACTTGCTCGACAGTTGCTTGACCTTATTGATGACGACCTCGTCCGTGCCATCGTCGCAAGGGTGCCGATTCACGACTTGCTGCCGGTGGCGCTCACATGCACGCGGATGTGGCCCGCATGCACAGAGCGTGCCAAGGCTAACCAGAAGCAGGACGGACCTCTCTGGACCACCCTCATCGTGGCTTCGGCATCTCGGGTCAAGTGGGCGCTGGGCATGGGCAACATCGAACCGAGTGAGGCGTGGTGCAAGGGGACCGCTGAGCGAGGCGACCTTGCCATGCTGCAGTGGCTTCGTGTGCATCAAGAGCCGCCGTGCCCGTGGAGCGAGACAGGCTGCATGTCAATCGCCGCAGCCCGAGGCCACTTGTCTGTTGTGCAGTGGCTGCACGAGCAAGGGGCGCCACTCCTCGTGGCAGACAACTTTGGCGATCAGCCCATCCACTGCGCTGCTCTGCACGGCCATCTCGCCGTGGTGCAGTGGCTGCACGAGCAAGGCGTGCCGCTCACTGGGGCGGGCTACAAAGGTCGGCAGCCCATCCACCACGCTGCTCGGCGTGACCAACTCGCCGTGGTGCAGTGGCTGCACAAGCAAGGGGTGTCGCTCGTCGTAGAGGGCACTGTTCATCGAGATCAGCCCATCCACCACGCAGCAATGCGTGGCCATCTCGCCACACTGCAGTGGCTGCACGAGCAAGGTGTGTCGCTCACTGTGGCGGCCAACAATGGCGAGCAGCCCATTCTCTGCGCTGCCCTGCGTGGCCATCTTGCCACAGTGCAGTGGCTGCACGAGCAAGGTGTTTCGCTCACCGTGGCGGCCGAAAATGGTCGGCAGCCCATTCACTGCGCTGCTCGGCGCGGCCATCTCGCCGTGGTGCAGTGGCTGCACGAGCAAGGGGTGTCGCTCGTCGTGGCGGACAGCAATGGAGATCAGCCCATCCACCACGCTGCTCTGCGTGGCCATCTCGACACGGTGCAGTGGCTGCACGAGCAAGGCGTGCCGCTACCTGTACCTGCTTAGGGCGGGCGGAAAACGGCGCCGGGTCCGGTATGCGTTTGGGTAAGGTGTACAGCTGTACAGCGTAGATGGTTGACTGCCAGTCTGGTGCATTGTGCATTCGATTTCGTGCAAACTTACGAACGCGCCTCTATTGCATTAGATCCGATCCGGCCTACGACCGTGTCGCGACCGGTCTGACCTCGCTGACATGACACGACGCCTCTTACACAGCACTCTCGCCCTCCCCCGCCTCCACCCAGTCAGAGAACACCCAGATGCACTCGAATGCGGGGCTCATGTACGTCAGACAAAAAGGGGTTTGAGGGTCCGTTCGGAGTAGATGCCCACGACAACGCTACGTCCGGCGGAAAAAGTCCGGGTTGCGCGCCATGTTGCGCCTCTTCTCGGCCGTCTCAAAGTCCTCGTCACGGATGCCGCTATCACGCTCGATGAGCTTCGCGGCATCGTCGGCCTGCTGCTTGCCGTACTTGAAGGCTTTGCGCTGATTGTTCGGGTCGAGAGCATCTTCGGTTGCGCCGGAGGCTGCGGCGCGCGGGTTGAGCGCCGCGAGAAGCTCGTGGTACGCAATCTCGCCCGTGCCGTCGGCGTCGATCGTGTTCCAGAGTTCTTGTACATTCTCGCCGACTGTGATCCCCATGCCAGCCATCGCTTTGCTGAACTCCTTGTACGTGATCGTGCCACTCCGGTCTGTGTCCCACTCCTTGAACGTCTCGAGGACGCGGGAAGCCTTGTGGCACACGACGTCGCGCAGCATGGCGAGGCCGTCCAGCTGGGAGCCGCCGAGTCCGAGTTGGCTAAGCTTGCTCTTCTTCGCCTTACTCGCCAGGCTCGCAGGCGCCTTGACTGGTGGTGCATGCCGACCCACAGCTGGTACGTTGCTAGGAGGTGGGACGAAGGCCTTTGTTCCCTTCTCCTTGTGCCTCCCCGTCGGCTTGAGCGCCTTCTCGAGCTCCTTGTAGTCGATAGAGCCGTTGCCGTCCGTGTCGAACTGGGCAAACATCTCATGCATCTCCTCGCTACTCGCCTTGACGCCCATCGTCGTCACGGCCGCCGCGAACTCTTTGTAGCTGACCGTACCACAGTCGTCCACATCCCATGAACGGAAGACGTCGATGACACGCGTCGTTGCCATCGATTGGAGCGCCTCGCGTAGGCCGTCCCGGAAGCTGGACACGCCAGCCTGCCCCATGTGCTCGGCCAGGCCAGGCAAGTGGGCGACTGGCCGCTGTTTCGGCTTGAACTTGGCGTTCGGGTCGACTGCATCGTTTCGCAGCCCTTGCTGGAAGACTCGTTCGGCCACCTCGGACTTGACGCGCACATCCTCGTTGTAGCCGACGTCGCGGATGCCGTTCCGTTCGATGTCTCTTCCGGCGCTCTCTGCCTCGTGGTGACCGTACTTCCACCGATGCTGCTTATTGTTCGGATCGAGCGCCTCGAGGGACGCCTTGCCGGGAGCTGCCCGGTGTGGGTCGACCGCGGCAAGTAGCTCGTGATACGCTATCTCGCCGGTACCGTCCGCGTCGAGTGCTTCCCACAGGGTGTGGATCTCATTCGGATCGGTCACGCCGAGCGCGCCCATGGCGCCTCGGAACTCTTCGATGTCGACCGTGAGCGAATGGTCTTTGTCCCACTCGTTGAACGTGTCGATGACGCGCTGTGCCTTGTGCAGCAGCATCTCCTTGACACGCTTTCGCATCTCGATGGCTCGCAGGCTGGCAACCTGCCATATCAGATGCAATCAGCGTTAACCAGAATTCATCAGCGTTTATCAGTGGGATAAGAGGCCATCAGTGGTCATCAGTGGCCATCAGTGGCCATCAGACGGCATCAGAGGCCATCAGCGGCCATCAGACGGCATCAGTGGCCGTCAGTGGCTATCACCTGCTCATCAGAAGGCAGAGAGTGCGCTACATGCGCCGCATGCGCCGCGTGCTTTGGCAATCAGTGGCAATCGGTGGCCATCAGAGGCCATCACCTGTTCATCAGCAGGCAGAGAGGTCGCCGCTTGCGCCGCTCGCTTCGTGGTTCCTGCATGCATGGTGTAACCGCCCTGCATCGGCACCGGCGAGACGCGAGATGGACCCTGCGGTGCGCGGCGCGGCGGCGGCTGGGGTGCTTCCTCGCGCCGACGCGGCTGCAAGTGGGTCGTGGAGGTCACCGACTGGCGTTCTTCCTCAGCGTGTGAGCGAGGGGTGAGGGCGGCGATGGTGTTCGCAGCGGAAGGGGCGGCGAGGGCGGTGGCTTGGCGACCCGGCTCATCTCTTGACGCCTGCACATCGTGCCTAGGCGCGTCGTACCTTGCCTTGCCGTCTGACGGTATCGACGCGGGAGCGGTGGGCGGCGGCGGCGGCGCGGTCAAACGACCGCTCTTGACAGCCCCTTGGACGGCCTCATTCTCGTCGTCGTCGACGGGCTCGTTCATTGATGCTCTGCTGGCCGCCGAGGGCGCAAGATCGACCGCCGATGCGGAGGTGGGTATCGGAGTCTTGTTCGAGGCTGATGCCGACGACGACGCTCCACTGGCGCCGCTGCCGGTGTAGGCTGGTGCAGCAGCTGGTCGTGCGGCTAGAGCCGCGGTTCCGACGACACTCCATGCATAGCGGAGCTCATTGAGGACGCGTGTGGAGCCCTGCAGGTCACGGAGGAGGACGTCCAGCTCGTCCTGCGTCAGTTTGCCGTCCTGGTTGCCATCGTACACGGACATGAGGTACGCAGTGCGCAGCGGCGGGCAAGGGTCACCCTGCATGATGACCTTTTCGGCCACGATGGAAGGTGGGTAGAGCTTCTTCTTAGCGAGATGGTGAGCGCTCATGATCTTCGACGGGGCGGATACATCCACGGCCGCGATCGATGTCGGCCGCCGAGTTAACGCAGGCATCGGCAGCCCAGTAAGGAGCGTGGTAGTGCGCGGCGACTGCATCTGCATGAGACGGGTCTCGAAATGCTCAATGTCCGTTTTGGCGGAAGGAGGACGGAAGCTCTTCACCGCGGGCATCGCCGGCCGGAAAGGCGGCAGCGCAGACGCCATGCCGTCCAACTCCGCGTCGGTGCGCACGGCACGGAAGGTGGGCGCCGTCCCTAAAGGCGGCGATCGCATTGCGACCATTGCTTGCGAACTTCTTTGTCCGGATATGTAACGGAAAATGAAGCGCACAGTCCCGGGCGAGCTGAAGTTGGAGCAAGCAAGCAAGCAAGCAAGCAAGTGTTGTTTCGACTAACTAGCTTGCTTGCTTGTTGGAGCTGCGTGCGCAAAGGGGGTGATCCAAGATTGATGAAGACGCGAGATCGATGGTCAGATCGATGGAGAGATGGAGGCGAGCGGCGGCGGCGGCTAGCCATCCGGGTTGGTCAGCGAGGGAGGCGAGCAGCGCAAGGGAATGGCGCAAGGGCTGCGAAGGTGCGAACGAGGGCGGTTGAACAGGTACCATGTAGTGACTGGATGGCGCGGACGGCGCGGCGACGAGCTTCCCGCGGGGGGGGGCATCAAGGTTGCCCGATCAAGGTCAAAGCCCTATCAACTTAGTTCCCAGAGTGGGGGGTATAATCCTTGGGCAGCACGAGCGGAACGATTCGATCCTTCGATTGGGATTGCCCCCCGTCCGCTCAAAAACTTCGCGAATCAAGTTAAAGCGCCGGCCATTGACGCGCTGCTAGAGAATGCCATTATTACAGCAAGTTGGAGAGATGGAGACGGTGGAGTGTGCTACATAATTCCTCGTGTCGTCCGTTTAGAACGGGCGACCTGCGCGGCGTCCGGTTTTGGCGGCGGGCTCTTGGTCTTGCCGGGTCTGCCGCACAGCACGCCTGATCGCCATGCCGTGGTCCGGCCCTGCACGCCCCTCGCACTATACTCTCACAGATACAAGGCATTGCTACTTCGTGGCCTCGCCGCATGCAGATAGCATTCATTCTCATTCCTTGCCCGTGGCCGCGCTGCTCGCCATCTCCGCCTTCGCCGCCTCGTCAGCTAAGAGCAGGGCATGATTCCTCGTCGCCTCGCTTGTCAAGAGCGCGCCGGCCACCGTGCCGACATAGTACCGCAGCTCGCCCAGGCCCCACTGATCGTCATTATTCCGACCGCTGAACCTGTGACCCGCAGCCGGCTGGAACCCCGGGTAGGGCAAGAGCTTTGAGTGCATCAACTGGATAAAGGGCTGCGCGAAGCTCGCCCCTTGGCATGCACGCGGGCCTGCGCCGAATATTGGCCATTTCTCCTTGCTGCTCGCAAAGTCGGGCGTGAACATGATGACCTGCGTGTTCGGGTGCACGGCGAGGCTGCCGTCCTTGAGCCGCGTGCCCGCGGGCCCGACGAACCTTTCCAAAATAGGAAACGGGTGGTTGCGGCGGATCGCGTCCTCGGGGCTCAGGCTCGGGTTTGCATGCATCGCAACGGCGATGTCGCCCATGTTGATGGCGGGCGAGAGCAGAAAGGGCTGCATGAGGAGCGAGTAGTAGCGTGGCAACGCCCACTTCTCCTCGTGCAGCGACCACAACTCACTGTCTCTCAAGAGCGTCAGAAGAGCTTCCACAGCAGCAGCCTTGACCTCAGCACTCGCACGGCCTCGCACTGCAATCTCCATTCGCCACTCCCATGAGCCATCGACGAGCCGTTGCACGAGTGCCGCCTCGATCGCCTCGCCGTCGGCGCCCTTGACCACGCAGCTGTCCCTCTCCGCCCCTCCGGCCCCCTTGCCAAATAAGTAACGACAGAAGGAGAGCACGGTGAGGCGCGCGATCGCCTCGGCATCGATCGGCGTGCCGGTCGCGGACGCGTGCACCAAGAGCGCATCCACGCGCCGCTTGGCCACGTCCGCAAACGTCGAGGCGGGCGGCAGCGCGGTGAGCAGCTTGTGGAAGTCCGCAATCATGAGTGCATGCAGAGGTCCATCAATGGACTCGAGTGAGAGGACCGGAGCCCATGCGGGTGAGGCAATGAGGCGCTCCAAGGCGTGGCCTTTGAGTGAGGAGCCTCGGAGGACGGCCATGGCGACCGTGACGTCGCTCACCACCTGGATGCGCGTGCCACTCAGCAGCCCGAGCAGATGGAACGCGAGGCGCCGGGAGGCCTCCATGAGCTCGCCTGATCTCGCGAGGATGATGGCGAGATTTGAAGCTCGGTAGCCCAGGCAGATGACGAGATCGTGCTGCACGGGCGGCAGCTCCTGCGAGGTGAGCTGGAGCCCGAAGAGCACGAGCAGGGACAGGACCTCAAACGAGTACCGGTGGCGGAAGAAGAGCCATTGCTCCAGATGTGCATCTCCGAGCTCGCAGATCAACTGGACTGTCGCGAGCACGGGCAGAATGCGCGTGTACGGCTGGAAGGCCACCGGCGCGTTGGCCGCCTCCAACTGCCACGCCGCGACAGCAACCAGGCCAGTGAAGAGGAGGACCAGGCGCCACTCGAGCGTGTCCAGCTTCCCGGCTATGAAGTCCCCCGAGAATGTCTTGAGCATGTAGATGAGAATGGCGTAGTCGAGCCTCAGATCAAACACGATCAGCGCCGCCGCACCAATGAGCATGCAGAGGTTGAAAGTGAAGCTTCGGATCTGTACATTGACCGCCGCACCGATGCTGCCAATGTAGAGGTGCCCAATCCATCTGCCCGACCGTAAGTACGGCAGCAGGCCAAGTGCGGCTTGCGACGCTGGCGAGATGGCACTCGAGGCCCGAGGAGCAAGCTCAAATGCGATGAGGCACACGAGCACCAGTCGTGGCAGACCCCAGCCATACTTGGCCGCACGGTCTGAGCTGAAGTAAGGCGACGAAGCTACCGCTCCGGACACCACGGACGCGGTGGTCACCGACGTCGGCGACGAAGACATGATTTTTGCTTCGAGATTTCCTGAGTTTTCAATCTCCGTTTCATGGAGATCCGAATGTACAGGACATGTGCTCGCGTTCGTCTTCGACCTGTGGCATCCAAGGGATGGTCGCAGAAAGCGAAACTCGTGAGACACACCTGTTCAAGAACACCGGGGGAGCCGCCGTCGTGGCGCAAAGCCGCACGCATGAGACAAACACACCTGACCCGCGCACCATGCGCACGCCAACCAACATCAAAAACCGAAACGAAGCTACCGGTACCGGTACGGTTCTGTGAGGTTCGATTGTATTACGTCTGTGAGATCCAAGCACCCATCCGTTGGAATTCACACCGCAGATTGCCATTACGGAAGCATGCGGTGGCGGTTCGCAATCTTCCTCGCACACACAGCTGTGAGCATCGCAATCAGCACGGGCGGAGGCCTCTTTCACTTGCAACCATCAAATCCTTCTCTCTGGACCGCACGCATATCTCAGTCGGGCAGGGGTGTAGGCCTCCGAGGTTTTCCGGTGGCTGATGACGAGAAACCACGTTGGGCAAACAGGATCAACTCTGCTCTCGAGCTCGCACCCATGGCGACTGTGGTTGCGTTCATTATGATTGATATCGGCTCCGCAGCCATACTTTTTTCCATCCTCATGGCTCTGAACATAAGAGTGCCGTCCGACTTTGCGCTGGCATACACGGTGTGCAAGGGTGCCCTACGAGTGCCACGTCTCGCTCTTGACGCCTCAGGCGCAGCACTGCTTGCACGGCTTTGGCCATCCCTGGCCAGCATCCGAGTCTCGCTGATGATAGATGCTGCAACTCGAGGGGGGACGAGCCTGCGCCAGCGTCTCTTTCCAGCGTCGGCGGCTCAGGCGAGCGAGACGCGTAGCAAGGCCATGGACACGGTCAGGCAGCTCACCGACCGGTATGGGCTGGCGTACATGGCGGCTAAGAATGTCATCGGTCCGGTCTCCATCTTGCTGCTCTACGTGGCGCTTCGCACGACTGGGGGCGCAGAGGGTCTCATGGGCCGTTTCGGGAGCTCTGCCAATGGGGTCGGCCTTCTAGCGAGCCGATTGGCACTGGCGTCCACCGCATCTACGCTCCTCTTCCCGGGGGTCGTGATGGGTGCCGCGGTGCTGGGACCCACGCTAGACCAGGCTCGCAAGAACGCGGTGTCACTCCTGTACAGCGGAAAGACGAGGTCCGAGCAGTAGCTGTGTAGCGAAACTGCATCCCGACCGGACCCGGGACGTAAGTACCAAACCGATACGCGCCGGATGGACATCGAGCACGGTGCACGCCCACGCGGCGCGGCCGGCGCGTCCAACCCGCAACGGGGAGCTCGATTCGATTTCTAATGGTCCACAACAGCACACGTAGACGAAAAGCTGCGGCTACAATTAATGTGCGTTCAGTAGCAGCTCTGAACATCGCACCACGTCCGCATCTGTGAGGCCATGATCGGACAGCGTCTGTACAAAGTGTGCTTGCAATGACGCGTCCGCTGCCGACGGCCGATCGTCGAGGATCACAAATTGAGTCACCTCCGGATGCTGCGCTAGCCACGTCTTGATCTCCGCTGCTCTCGATGCGTACTGAGCTTCATCAGCGGCTGAGGCAGACAAATGTTGCGAGCCCGTTCGGCCCGGCGTGCGGCCAATCACTACGTCAGCTGCGATTCCTTCGCGATGCAGGATGTACGTTATGTACTCGTCAAAATGCCTCCAGAACGTGGATAGCACGACCTTGGCATCGGTGTGCTCAATGAGAGTTTTGAGCCGCTGAACACAGTCTTCGTCGATCCGAATGTGCGTGGCTTCCTTGGTGCGATTCAGGACCCCGTCTATGTCAAGGAAGATGACTCGTAGCAGCGGTGACGTGGGCAGCGTGGAAGTGTAGCTCGACGTTGTGGCCTTAGCGGCGGAATCGGGCGATGCTGCGGCCAAGTCTGTGATCGTCTGCGTCATCTTGGCCAAGTCCGCAGCCAAGTCGATCGCCAAGAAGCCATTCGTCTGCGCCATTGAGCGAGGCAGCCCCTTTTTCCTGATGTTTGCGTTTCCTCCCGTGAGATATGACCACTGGCTTGACTGGCGCGTCTCGCGACACGTCTCGACTTGAAACCTGTTTTCACAGCCTATGTTTAGAATTCGACACCCAAACACACACTTTTTGCACAAAAAGTTGCCTGTCATGGACGTCATCCCACCCTCTGAATCGCCTGCCGCGGCGACCATCGGCTCACGCGCCGCGACCCAAGCGGAGCTGCACATCGTCGAAAAATGCCGCAGCGTCAGGAGTGACGCCGTGTGGGTGCAGTGGCTCGGCTACCCGAAGAGCCGCAACTGCTGGCGCTCGGCGAGCAGCCATTTTCCGCAGCTCAAGGGCGACGACGCGTCGCTCGTGCTGGCCACACACCGTCGCGTCAAGACGACGATCGCGGCGATGGCAGAGGCGGAGCTCGAGGGCAGCGGTCTGGTGCTGATCCAAGGTCGCCAGCCGATTGCGAGAGAGATACGCGTCAAGCCGGCGGTGCCGACCATCCCGAGCGGGCCTGCGCTCAAGAAGCAGAAGCGGCAGCACTCCGAGTCCAAGGTGCACACGATCCGCGTCGGCGAGGCCTCGATCCAGGAAATCCGAGGCGTGCGCCGGAGTGGCAGCTTCGACGTGGAAATCAAGCCAGTCGAGGACGGCGGCCTTGCGGCGGCCTTCTCGCCCCGAGCGGGCTGCCTTCCCGTTCCCGGGAGCAGCGTGCGCGTCGCGGGCAGCGAGGGCGGCGAGGGCGGCGCGGGCGGCGCGGGCGGCGCGGGCGCGGACGGCGCCCTCGCCGCCGGTTGCGCTCCCCAGAGCTCCGACTTGTCGTCAGAAGGGAAGCGTACCAACGGGTGGGTACGCTTCCCTTCCGACGACAAGTCGGAGCTCTGGGTAGCTCATCGAACGATCTGCGAGGACACGTGGCGGCGGCCCAAGGGGTGCATGTTTCGGCTGAGCGTCTCCGAGGTGAAGGACGACTCGGTCACTCTTCAGTGGATCTTTCCCGAATCAACTCCCGGCGACGCTTCCGCATGGGTTGGTCTGTGGGACGCCAGCAGTGCGTGCCCGCCAGCGCCGCCTGCCCGCCGACGCCCGCTCGCGCTTCCCACACGTGCCCGCCGACGCCGCTCGCTCTTCCCATGACACGTCGCCCCCTCCGCGCACCCTCTCGCCTCGCAGGCTTCGATTGGCCGACTGGCGCGGCGCGCCCACGGTACATGCGCTACAAGTCACTCACGAGCGCGCGTCAGGAGGGCACGTGCCGCTTCGGCCCCAAGGATTGGGTCGGGCTGCCGGACGGCGAGTACCTCTTCTCAATCGACACGGGCTCCATCGAGTCCGGTGCTGATGCGTCGGATCGCCCCCCTGATGGCCTCCGATTGCCTCCCTCATCAGGTGCGGCCGACGCGCCCCTACTGCGTCGGATCGCCCCCCTGATGGCCTCCGATTGCCTCCCTCATCAGGTGCGGCCGACGCGCGCCTCTACTGCGTCTCGGAGCGGCTGCGGATTGTCGGCGAGAAGGTGGTGGGCACCATTGGCCGGGCGCACGGCGCGCCGCTCCAGCCGTCGACGAGCGCCGTGCGCTCGCGCGAGCCGGTCGCCACGCTGTTGAAGCCCGTCGGGGAGGACGAGAGCGACGAGAGCGACGAGGGCGAGGAGGGCGAGCAGCAGCAGTACATGTTCGCCGTGCCGGTGCTCGAGTGGGCGGACCCTCACGACGAGACGGCCGACGTCAAAAAGATGTACGCGATGGTGGATCGGCTCTCGTACCTCGATTGGGGTCTGCGGACGGACGATGAGATCTCGGGCAAGCGCGTCGCCGCCAAGCAGCGGGACACGTGGGACGGGTGCATCGTGCACGACGGGGCCATGTGGGGCGAGGCGCACGGCGAGAACGCGATGCGCGTGAGCGACAAGGGACCGAAGACGGCGGTCACCTCCGAAGGGTACGGCGAGGCGACGGTGGCGACCGTTGAGAAGCTCCTACGGCTGCTGCGCCGGCTGACGCGCTACGTGCCCGCGATGGCCGACTGGCCCGAAGTGTGGAACTTGACGGCGGACTCGACGTTCATCGACGTGGGCTCGGGCTACGGCAAGGTCGTGATGCACGCCAAGCTCAACCTGGGCTGCCGGTGCGCGGTCGGGATCGAGTGTGTGGCGAAGCGCGTCGAGATCTCGATTGGCGCTCTGCAGGGGCTCTACGGCGAGCTCGACCGCGCGCAGCTGGCCGACGACCTCCTTCGCGGGGTGAGCTTCGAGGCGGTCGACGCGTGCAGCAAGCAGGCGCTCGACTACAGCCACATCTACATGTTCGACCGCGTCTTCAGCGAGTGGACCTTGGCGGCGTTGGCGCCGGTGCTGCAGCGCTCCTCCTTTTACATCTTCCTCTCGACGCGCAAGCCCCACGTGTGGTGGGGCCACGGCTTCACGAAGATCCAGCCCATCGCCAAGATCCGCTTCAAGACGACGGGCAAGGAGGGCATGACCGCCTTCGTGTACGTCAACAGCGAGATGATCCCGGGGCTGGCCGGCATGTGGTGAGTGAGAGGCGAGCGGCGTGCTGCGGCGCGCGTGCGAGGCCTGCCGACTTGTGGCACGGGGACGGGCGGCGAGAGACGAGACGCGAGCGGTCCTCTCTCTCTCTGACTCTCGCGCGCGCGTGCGTGGAGCCTGAGCGGTGTTCTCCAAGCGAGGCAACCGCCCAACCCCTGAGTTTTTCGAAGGTACACACAGGTCTGAGCTCTGTGAAGAGCTCTGACGGTTACGTCATACAGTACACCGTCACCGACGGCACCGGCAGGCCGGGCGCCTGGAGTCGACTTGAGTCGACCGTTTACGGTAACTCGAAAACTTGACGTGTGAATGGACTTCGCCTCGTGCGACCTGGTTTGCGTTGGTGGCCGGTGAGGAAGCCCGCCGTCGTGGAGCTGGGGGCCTGGAGTGGATTTGTCTCCCGCCAAGCACGCCCTCGGTCTGCTGTCGATGCTTCACATGCTTGCCTTCATAGCGACTTGCCACGCGGCGATGGTGGCAATGCCGCCGTCCGGGTTCGTGTGGTCGACGGTCCCAGGGCTGGGCTACGCCTCGGTGGCTGTCCACGATGCCCTCCTCTCTAGGCGCACTGTCAATGACTTTGCTCCTGAGCTTCCCGCTGATTGGGAGTCTTCCTTGCTACGAGCAGTGGAGGCGGCTACGTATGCTCCCAACCACAAGCGAACGGAGCCGGTGCGTCGCCCGCTCCAGTCTCCCAACCTCAGTGCATCATGATCTCCCTGCTGCCCTGCGTACATGCGCTCATCGCAAGCACTCGCTCGCGCGTCCGCACACGACCGCAACCACTGAGAAGACTGCGGTGCTCTTTCTCTGCGAGGCCTGCAGTGGCGATTCCACTTACTGGGCCCGAAGACTGTCCAGCGCGTCTGCGAGCTCAACGCCGAGCTAGTGACGTTCGAGAAGGGTGCCAGTGAGGGTGAGAAGAAGTTGAAGAGATGGCTTGAAATTCCCGGGTGGCTCGTGGTCACTTGTGTGTCTACGACGAGTACAGACGGCCGTGCCGGGCACCTCGACGAGCCTGCTGGCGAGGCACGTGAAGACTACGCCGCCACCTGCTGCGCCATCCAGAATCTGTGCCTGTCATTGCATGCTGATGGGCTTGGCACGAAGTGGACTACAGGGAAAGTTAACTTCGATCCGCGCTTTGGCGACGCGGCCGGGCTGCCGAGTAACGAGTACGTGGTGGGTACCATCTGGTTTGGAGCGGCTGCAGGCGTGCCTCCGCTGCCGCCGAAGAAGCGGTTGTCCCTCGCCGAGGTCCTCAGCAGGCACGAGTGACCGTGACCGCGCTGAGAGCTCTAGGGTCTCGGGGGTTGGCAAGCAAGCAAGCAAGCAAGCTTGGTTGGGGTTGGCGTTGCATTGCTTAAAGAAGCAACACAGCGCCCTGTGTGTTCTGTGTGTCAGAAATCACACCGGTACAGACGCATTACACTTCACACATACGCTGTGTTGAGCACCGCCCGCCCGTGAAGATGTTGAAGGCCAGATGAGCGTTCTTCTTGCGGCTGCTGCCGCCGCTGCTGCTGCGTTACGTACAACACCGCAATGCTTCAAGCATCACCTAGTACCGAAGCTCAACGGCGCGCACGCCAAAGTGCTCGCTGTCTTCACAGAGGCGGATCTTGCTTGCGATCATGCTGCAATTGAAGCGCTTAACGATGATCCAGGAATCGCAAAACGGCCCATAGAGTTCAGCGACGAGGTCACAAGCCTGCGCCGTTGCCGGCGCGGCGCCAGGTCTTCGATGAGTCTTGAAGGGCTTGAAGCCGAGTCGGACTCGGTTGGGCCTGGCATCTACGGCGGGCGCGTGCAGCGCGACGCTCGTGGAGGTATCATCATCGGCAAGCAGTTCCAAGAGCACAACTCGCTACCCGGCCCCGTCTACGCCGGCGGAGGCTATACGGAACTGTCGCAGGCCATTCGAAAGGGGCCGCTCGAGGTCGAAGCCGCGCTCGAAGCCGCTCCGGAGATGGCCTTCGAGATTAGCACAGGAGGCGCCACGCCGCTGCACGTGTGCGCGATGAGCCGCGTCGGGCAGCAGTCGATGCAGCGGCTCATCGACGCTCGACACGGTGCCGATCTCGACGCTCTGGATACTTGGGGATACACAGCGCTGCAGCGATGTGCCACAAACGGCCTCGCGGCCGGCGCGATGGCACTCGTTGCAGCAGGCGCATCGCACTCACGCCCGTCGGGTCTGGATGGTCGCGGCGAGAGTGCCCGCCAGCTCGCGTTGCGCCTGCGCGCTTTTGGTGTCCTCAAAGTCTTCCAACAATACGAGCTGTGGCAGGGCATGGCGCTGCCCGATGGCGAAATAGAGCTGTAGCATTCCGCATCAGGACTGACGCGTGAAGACGCGTGACGGCGTTACGAAGTGGTTTAGGGTGAAGCAGGGTGAAGCAATAGACTCTCCCGTACTATAGTTCAGGTCAGTTGAATTCAGTCTGAAGTCTGCCTAATCCAAACCCCGCAATCACTATCAGACGGACCCGGATAGCGCTCAGTACGGCGCTCTCACGTCTGCCGAGTCGAGAGTCCACATACGCGCCACGGACGCCGGGAACGCGCACATATCCACCGCACACAGCGCAGCACCAGCCACACCCAACGTGCGACCGGGGACCGCCCCGCGGTGCACGTACCGGCGGTGCGTACAGCTTGGCCATGGACCGTTCTATCTCTGACTCCAACCCCGACCCCCCCCCCGCGCCCTACAACGCGAGGGCGGAGCCGCAGCTCTACCCAGAAGAAAGAGGCCACTCAACTGCCACCCCGCCCTCCTCTATGCCGCTGCTAGCTCGAGCAAACCCCGCAAACAATCTCCTCATCGGCCTCGTCGACGTTGCGGCGCCTTCGCTTCTCTGCGATTCGCCCTGTCTCGCTATGCCCACTGCCCGCGCCCGCCGCGCCCTCACACTCGTCCTCGCCAGCGTGCTGGGTCTGGGTCTGGCTCGCGACGCCCGGCGACGAGAACGAGACCGCGACCCCAGGCGAGGAGCTAGGCTCAGCCACGCTCTCATTCGTCTTTGGCCCTGTCACTCGCCAGAGGGTCACGCCAGCGTCGCTCACCAGACCGCCACTCCCGCCGCCGGTGGCAAGGCGCGGCGTGGGCGCGCCAGCCTCGTCGGCGGCCACCGTCGGCGCCATGCACAGCAGCGCACTGGCCACGGCGGCCGAGCCCTCACATGCGAGTGCAGCTGTCCGCGTCTCGAGCACACGGAGCCGCCGGTCAGCGCCTCCAGTGACGAGCATCTCCGCGGACGACGCGGGACACAAGCCGCTCACAAAGGCGAGTGAGTGTACTGCCGAGGGGTGCGTCCTCTCCGCCATCGGACCCTTGCCCACATGCCTCAGATCCCACAGCAACACGTGGCCCTTGGCGTCTGACGTGGCCAGTTGTGGGGCCGTTGGCGAGATCGCGACGCTGAAGACCGCACTGCCGCGCCGCGCGTGCTCATCGAGCGTCTGAATGTGCTGCAGCGTCTGAGAGTCTAGCAACCGGACGGTGCCATCCGAGAGCGCCGCGCAGAGAGCACGCCCACGCGCGGCGAGGCTGAAGAGGAACGCCTTCCTTTCTGGGTTGCGATCGGGGCCGCCAAAGATGACGCCATTCTCCGCGTCCATTGCGAGCTCAGCCTGAGCGAACTTGGTCTCGCGATTCAGGTCCCACAGCTGCACGTGTTCACCGGCTCCGGCTGCGAGGAGGCCGTCGCGCGACAGCATCGCAAGCCCATACACCTCGTGGTCCGTGGAAGCCTGCAGAGCCGAGAGCATGGAGCCGTCTGCAGCGTCACAGATGCTGATCTTGCCTTCCGAGCTGCCGGTCAGCACCTTGTCTCCATCTGGGTGCCAGCACACGCGCATGAGCTCAGAGCCGGGCAGACGTGTTCTTGATGTCACGCTGCCATCCACGCCAAGGCTCCACACGATCCCGCACGTTTGCCCGACGGAAGCAAGTCGACAAGGACCGGTGGGCGACCAGCTCAGATCGAACACGCGTTCTCGGTGGCCGTCGAGGCGCGTTTCCTTGCGAATCGTGACAGATGCCGTAGATGTCGGGACGCACGTCTCCATGATGTGCTCGTGTTGTCGCTGCCGACGGCCACCTCGACGGCGTAGCCGAGATGTGTGTGAGTGAGGACAGTGCGCGGAGAGTGAAGGCGCGAGAAAGGAGCGCTTTGCCTTGATGAGGAGAACAATCGAAACTGTTGAAGTCTGTTCGGCTTGTCCGTACGTCCGGCAGCCGTGAACAACTTCAATCCGATCGAATTGCTACCCTATTCTCATTATATGGATTACATGATCTTGCGGACCATGATGTCGCATTCCCGGCCATCGCGTTCCAGCCGCGCGCACACACGTTAGCACATACACAGGACTCGGTCCGGGAATGCGGAAACCGGACCAAAGGCAAACACAACAGAGGTGTGCCGCAGCTGCTAGCATGGGCATGCTTCACTCCACCTCATCCCCACACCCCTCCCGAGCTCCGTGACGCTCACGACAGTGCTCACGACGGCGCCCACGAGCTGCCCTACGCTGTGGCACGAATCAATGATTCTCACAGGCGCAGCGATTCGCTGATTCGCTGCCTGCGGCGATCGGCCTCCGCATCCGTGTTTCGCTCTCATAGCACGCTCGCAGCACTTTCACTCGCCCATGGCCATGCTCAGCGCAGGTCGATGGCGAGCCGCTCCCTTGCCCGCTCCACAATCACATCGGGCGGTGCGTCGTGGTTCGACATAAGGAAGCCTCGTAGAGCGCGGTCGCTCTCGGAGCCATTGGGCCAGGGATCATCAAACGAACGAGGGTCCCGCTTGAAGTGCGCCTCACTCACGGCGTTGAGCTTCTCGCCTGTGGCCTGCTCGCCCCCATACTCCTTGAGCTTGCTGCCGATGCCTTCGTCGGCCGCGTCGAGCAGCACCTCGATGCGCGCGTCGTGGTCGGGTTGCCCTTTGAGATCGCCGCTCTCATGCTTCGCCTTCTTCACTTTGTTCAAGAGCTCCTTATTGTTGGTGAAGACCTTGCTATCTTGAGCGAGGATGACGTAAAACTGGCCCGGGCGGTCTTGGCGAGCCGTGCGCCCTTTCCATTGGATCCACTCACGCTCATCCGGGACGGAGGTGGCAATCACGAGCATGCCGCCATTCTCATTCGCCTGCTTGTCGACCACCTGGAAGTCGTGCCCTCGGCCGCCGAACTTATCGGTCACGGTGATACGGCAGCGATTGTCATCGGTGGTGCCGAGCCGCTTGGTTGCGTCGTCAATGATCGTCTGCCATTCATTGCGGAGCGAGACGCCCCGCGCGTCGAACATCGAGAAGCGCTGCACCTCGTTCGCAAACTCTTCTCCCAGAGCCCCCTGAGCGTCTGAGATGGCCGAATGCATCCTGCTGAGCTCCTCGGCCGAGGAGCAGATGACGAGCACAGGCACTTTACGAAAGTACTGGGCGCACAGCTCGACGACGCGCGCCGTCTGCTCCTTGGCGTTCTTGAGCAGCTCCACCCCATGGTTGGTGAGCACTTTCTGCGGCGTACTGGTGCATGTGTCCAGGAAGCGGGGCACATTGAACTTGACCGCGTTGTACGTCTTGGTCAGGTAGGCAAGCTCGGCCTTGCCCCCGACTGAGCCAGTCAACCCAAAGATGGCAGCGTACCTGTGGGGAGAAGAGGCGCCGTGGTGAGCACATGCATGCGCCAGTCAACCCAAAGATGGCCGCGTACCGGTTGAAGACGTACGGAGTGCACACGCACGCATAGTGAGACTCGGCGGATGGTTCGATACCGCACCGGACGTAGTTCAGGGCCTTGAGCCATGGGGAGGTGAGTGTGACCTTGGGCACCTGGCCTGAGGCGTCCAACTGGACGCACGTGGCCTGGTTCTTCTCATTGGTGATAATGCGGTAGTGCACGCCCTCTTGCTTGGTGTGGGCTGTCTCCATGTCCTGGACCGCACGATGCCAGAGGCTCTCGTCCACGCCTGCAGGCATCCCTTTGCCCGCTTTGAGCGCCGCGAGGCATTTGATCATGCTCGGAGTGTATTCCCTATCGGGCTTCACGTAGTGGGCATTCGGACGCTCATTGACGATCAGATCGTCGACCTCATCCACGATGAGCACCGTGCGGTCCAGCACGAGCTTGCCCTCCATCATGTTGCGCAAGAATTGCTTGTTGATGGGCGCCTTGAGGCAGTAGCAGATCTGCGTGTCGGGGTCCGAGAGATCCTTAGAGGCAATCAGAGGCAATCAGAGGCAATTAGAGGCAATTAGAGGCAATCAGAGGCAATCAGAGGCAATTAGAGGCAATTAGAGGCAATTAAAGGCAATCAGAGGCAATCAGAGGCAATCAGAGGCAATTAGAGGCAATTAGAGGCAATCAGAGGCAATTAGAGGCAATTAGAGGCAGTTAGAGGCAGTACCTGCGTGTCGGGGTCCGAGAGATCCTTGCCCGACTTGATGCCAAAGCGGTCGTAAAAGGGCGCATTCGTCGCGTAGTCGCGCAGCAGGAGGCCTTCGTTGTTCTCGAGCACATGCACCTTCATCCCGAATTGCTTGACCATGAACACGGCGAGCATCGCAATCACAATGGACTTGCCTTCGCCAGTGGCCATCTGGGCAATGAAAGTCTTGGCATTGAGCTTCGATTTCTCGCCCATGATCTTCGTCGACCAGCTGCTGCTCTTGTAGGGGAGCAGCGCCCCTTCGCTGCTCTCTGCGGGGGAGGGTGGCTTGACGACGTCGCCGAAGAAGCGCGCCATCATCAGGACCACAAAGGACTGCGTGTGATGCGGCGTGAGTGGCGGGAAGCCCCGGTCGATCATGTAACGCATCCAGTTGGTTGCAATGTCCGCGAGCAGGAGCATATCGGGCTGATTCGCATTCAACTCCTTGCCAGCCTGTACCAGCGCGACGAGCTCCTCGGGGTGGTTGAGGAAGTCGATCGTCGCGAGCTGCGCCGGGTCGTACAGGCCCACGTTGCCGTACGCCTGGAGCGTCGTGCTCACGAGCTTCTTGATGGTCGCCTGCGCCTCGGCCGCCTGGGGTAGCTTCTTGTACTGGTTCTTGTCGTCGGCGATGAAGGTGAAGATGGTCTTGGCAAGCGTCACACTCTCGCGGAACATGTACTTGACCATAAAAGCCACGTTGGTCGCTTCCCTGAAGAGATCCTTCCAGTCGGCGGGCTTCTTATTCGTCACGTACCCTTCGAGGAGCGTGGTCATCGCCTTCTCACAGAGCTCCATGCCGGGCGCCCGCACCGACGCGATCGTGTGCACGCCGTTGGCCGCGACCTCGGAGAGCACGGGCAGCGGGAAGTCCGCAAAGTCCTCGATGCACGTGTCGACGCGCGCCTGCAACGTGAGGAAGATGGAGAGCAGAAAGTGCTGCTGGTCCGGATTGCGCTCAAACTGGTCAAGAACCTCCTTAGTACGCCTCGTGATCTCGACTGCGTCGGCGCTGCCCGCCGCGGCCAGCTTGAGGAGGAGCGCGAGCAGCCGCGAGTAGAGATGCAGCTTGACGCCGTCCTGGGTCTGGAGCGTGGCGCTGTTGAGCAGGCGATACTCCTTCTGGATGCACTGCTTCGTGCACAGGCGCATCGTGTCCACATGCCAGAAAAAGGGCGCCTTCACCAGCTCGTCAGTCTCCGAAAAGAGCTTCTCGAGGTTCTCATCGAAGGCCTTCTCCATCAGCAGCTTATTGAGCTCAGCGCGAGGCGCGCTGCCGAGCGCGAGGTACGTGTCAAAGACCTGTGGAACCAGCTGAGCGAAGGCGGTGAGCTTCGCCGGCCTGGCTACAAACAGCGTCGCAAGGCACATGACGACCCGCTCGTTGCGCTTGGTCTCCTCCGGCAGCTCCGTCGAGCCTGTCTTGTCGGGAGAGTCGGCGAGCACTGCCGTCTTGTCCGGAGTTTCGCTGGTCTGCTCGGTGGTGGAGCCTGCCGCTGGTGTCAAGGGCGCCTGCGGCAGGTCAAACTCGATCGGGGTCGAGTAGAGCTGCGGCGAGGAGGGCAAGCTCGACGCCTGGCGAGGCGACTTGGCCGCCGTATTGGGCGCCACACTGGGGGTCGAATTCTCGAGCTCGGTACGACGCGTTTCGTCACTGGCCTCGGAGGTGGGGAGGGCGTCGGTCGGTGCGGCATGCCCATTCGACGGCCTCCGGGATTGGAGAAGCGACTGTTCCGGGCCGTCGGTATTCCCACGAGGCCACGTGCTCATCAACGGCCCATCGAGCTCCCAGAGCACCGACTCAGCCGAGAGGGAGCGGCGTCGGCGAGAGGATGATTGCGGCGAGGTCGATTTGAGTGGTTGGTCCGTCGCGCCCAGCTGTGGGCTGCGCAGCGCCTCGTCCAGACGTGCGGACGCCGAGTGCTTTAGCTTTCGAAACGAGTCGTCGGCAGCGGAGGAGTCTGCACTGCTCTCCTTTTCGAGACTCATCCTTGATCGAGCGGCAACCCCGAGCTTCACGCGGAAGTAATGCGCCGCGAAGGCATCCAGCAGCGCGGTGGTGGCGTCGTCGTCGGCATCGCAGCCGCAGAGCACGCCATCATAGGCTTCTCCCGAAGTCAACGCAATCTCAAGCAGCACAGCGACCGCCTCGTTGATGGGAACGGGTGGGTTGATCGAGTGTTTCACGATACCGAGCTCCCGCACGTTTGTGCACAGCGCGATGACTCCCACCTTGCACACCGTCTTGATGGAGACGGGCGCCTTGGTAGCGCCATTGGCCGCGCTGGTCGTCGCCCTGGCCGCAACGGAGAGCATGAAGGCTGAGAGGATCGCCGGTTGCTGTCGGACGGCATCAGTGAGCAGCGCGGTGAGCTTCCCCTCGTCTTGAAGGTCGGGATGATCACCAAAGAGCTTCAGGCCAGGGGCCGACCAAAAGAAGCGCTGAGCCACGAGACGGTCATCCTCCGAGATCCTCTGCACAGTCGCCGCATCCATCCCGCCCTCGACGAGCTGCTTGCAAAGCCTTGCCCGGAGCGGTGACCCCTTGACCAAGTATGTTTCAAAGATGCTCGGCACGAGGCACTGGAACCCTGTGAGCCGATCGGGCTGCTCCACGAAGAGAGAGGCCAGCGCGAGCACGATCCGCTCATTGCCATCCACGTCGACATTCATCGGGGTCGCCCCCCCCGGAGTCGCCCCCGCCGGGGTCGCCCCCGCCGGGGTCGCCCCCGCCGGGGTCGCCCCCCCCGGGGTCGCCCCCCCCCCTTCGGTGCTCAGTCGTCGGCTTCCAGGCGTAGATTGGTCGTCTGCGTCCAGCTCAGGCAGCCAGCCTGGCGGCAATTTGCTAGGCGCGGGCAAGTCCCCACTGTGCGTCGCAAGCTGGACCTCCTTGGAGGCAGTTTGACTGAAGACCGTGCGCTCGAGGTAGGTGGCTGTGCCCATGAGCGCCTCGGCGGGCGCAACCGAGCCGGAAGTAAGCTTCCACAGCGGCAGGAACGCGAGGTACGCCGAGCGGCTGCGCATCGATGACGAGAGCAGATGAGCGAGGCAGGCATACACTTCGTTCATGAGCTCCACTGGCAAGGCGAGGCTGGCGGTGGCGGGCGGGAGCGCCGCGGCTGGCTTGACGCCATCGGCTGCCTCTTTCGATTTGAGGGCCGGCGCCTTCATGTCCTCGAGCGCGGCCTGCGTCTTGGCGGCATCGATCGCGGCTTGCGCCACGAGGCTCGCACAGTGGCACTCGAGGAAAGCGAACATCGTTCGAGTGAAAGGATGATCCGGCAAGAAGCTGAGCGTGCGCCCCACCAAATCGCGTGGCGGAATGGGCCACGGGTCAAGGTGCAGCAACCTTGGCACGAGTTGGCTGAGCCATATGTCGACCACCCCCGAGATTGACGACCCAAGCTTTGCGCTCTTGGTGCCAGTGAGGGCATTGAGGAACGTCGCGGCGGCCGCCGCGTCCTCGGCGCAGACCTCGTGGGCAACCGCTTCGCACACGGAAGGCTCTGAGTATGCGCCACGCAGCATGAGCCCAAGCAGTAGGTCCGCCTTTTTCGGGGCCCGAGGGAGCAGGAGCGGCGCCCAGCTGAGGCTGGTGAAACCCCAGCCATCCCCAGACGAAGCGGACGAGCTCACACCAGAGCCATTCTGAGCGGGGTTTTGAGCGTCCGGTGCGCTGACGGCAGGCTGCGCGGAAGTAGGCTCGACCACGTCTTCCGATGGGCCGAGACCACAGCACCCGGTGCCCTTTTGGTTCTTAGACACCGTCACGGGCGCCGTGACGGGCGCAGCAGGGGCGGGGACGGCCGGCTTGTCGGCCTCCCTTGGCGGTTGCTTCTTGGGGGTGGAGGCAGCCGCCTCAGAGAAGGTGCCTTCCTCGAGCTCCGCGCGCGTCGCCGCCGCCGCCGCCGCATCGGCCTCCACCCGAAGGGTTTGCTCATTCTGTAGCGCGCTCTCAAACGCAGCAAAAGCGGCAACGGCTTTGGCCTGACAGCACCATGGGCGAGGGGAGTCGGGTCAGGCATGGGCGAGGGGAGTCGGGTCAGGCATGGGCGAGGGGAGTCGGGTCAGGCATGGGCGAGGGGAGTCAGGTACGATCAGACGAGGACGTCGGTCACTCTCGGGGTTGCCTAAGTGCCAGTGCGTGGCTCCATCCACCATGCGCGTACCTCAGCCTCGCTGGCAGCGGCGCGCGCTTGCTCATTCGCGCTTGTCAGGGCCGTCAAGCGCTTCCAGTCCCGCATGGCCAACTCCTCCTCCTCCGCATTCGCAATCGCGGAGGGGACCTCGCCATCAACGCCCACCCCTCCTTGGTAGCTATCGCCACGAAAGCTCAACTCGATTTGTGAGCTCGAGACTCCGCCAGACGACTTTGAAGTGGTCGATGGCGGTAGGAGCCTTGGTCGTGGTGCTTCAAGCAATTTCGCATCCGCCTCGGCAGCGGCGGCCATGTTGGTCAGTGAAACGTGCGAGGCCATCTGCCGAGGGCCAAACACGGCACGGTCAGAGCTGGTCCATATGTGAGCGCATACATGCGCGCCAGAGCAAAAAGCCCCGACGCGCGTGAGACTGCGCCGCGTGGCGACGCGTACCTTGGCCGCCTCTCGTAGTGAAGCCGAAGTGGCGACCGCCTGAAGATACCTCGTGGCGCTCAGTTCGCGGCGCTGCCGAGCGGCCCGAAGGCGCTCTGCCGCGGCCTGATGCTGCGCCGCGCGTGACTCGAGCGGTCGGCGTTCCAGCCGCGCTGCCACTGCCTCGAGCAGCCGCGCGGGCACGCCGGCTTGCTTGGCCTCTTCGAGTTGGGCCTTGAGCTGCGAGGGGTGTGGCTGCGCGGTGAGAGGGTCGCTGACGGTGAGGAGCACCAGCGCCGAGCCGAGCGAGTCCCGACGGTCGTGCGCCTCGTTCACCGCCTGCAGCTGGCGGCTCGCGCTCTGAGGACGGGAGGCAGGAGTGGGGTATGAGTGGGGAGGCAGGAAGGGGGTACGGCCGATACGTACGAAGAGGAGTGAGACGAGGGGGGAAGGAGTGGAATGCAGGAGTGGGGGAGGAGGCACGATCGGGATGGAGGCGGGTGGGTGGGAGGCACATGCAGACCTCAATCTCCTCCGCTGGGACGCCCACTGCCGTCGCCGCCTTGAGCGCAGCCTCTGCTGCATACAGGTCGACGTCGGTCGCCGGCAGACTCACGTGGGCTTTGAGGAGGGCCGAGGCACCGATGATGGGTGTTCTTGCCTGCTCACGCTCTCGGCCAACTTGCTGCGAGCCGAGCACAACGCTCACCAGGACGCCACACTTGAGCGCCTGCGTACAACGGGTGCGCATCCAGAGGGGCTCAGCAACGGCTTCGGGGCACTCCCGAGGGGCTATCAAGGGTCGAGGGGTCTAGGGCGTGAGATGCGGGGCGAAATTCGCACCGCCTGGATGGCGCTCAGTAGGCCATCGGTCCCGCCGGCCTTCTCGGTGTATGTGAGGTCGGCGGCCGCTTGGCTGCGGCGTGCCGCCGCGACCAGCCGCTCCCGCCCGCGAGCCAGGACAGACGCATCGACTCCAGCCGCTTCGGCCTCTGCGATGGCTGCCTCCAACTCGTCGATACGCAAGAGAATGAGGTCGAAGGCGGCACACCGTTCGATCTCGGCGGCGGCCGCGTGGCGACGCATCAAGCTTGCCTCGGCTTGCTTCGCCTGCGCCACAGCAAGGGCCGCCTCGCCGCGATCCAAGATTGAAGTGTCCGCTGGTGCCAGAGCGGTGAGCGCCTTTATCGCAGCAGCAAGTGCAACGGTGTCAACGTCGAGTGGCATCACCATGAGCTCCTTGATCGCATCGGTCCATTTCTTCACGCGTGACGCATGTTGCGCGCGCTCAGCGTACTCGTACTTTGCCAGCCCGCGTTGTAGCATGCTCTTGGCGTCGGGGTCTCGCCTTTCGAGCGCCTCAAGCTCGGCCATGAGCTTTTGGCAGTCGACCGTCAGAGGCGGTTCCTTGAGGAGGCGGGCGAGTTCCGCATTCGCCGCTGCGTGCTTGTCCTCAACGACGGCGCTCGGCTGCCGCTGTGTCTCGGGGCGCACCATCTTTGTGGTGACGCGTACGTGCAACCGGTCCGCCGCACCTTGGAATCCGAAGCGCGGCGAAGTGGTTATCAACTTTACCGGCACCCTACTTCTCTTTCTACGCCGTCGGAGAAAGAGGCCTCACGACTTTCGAGAGTGTGGTTTTGAGATTTTTTACAATCGTGCGTCCATGGTATACCACGGCTGGGCAGTTTGAGGTTGGGTGCTTTGCCAAGAAGCTCGACGCGTTGTGACGAGCGCGTCGTCACAAAACGATAAATGTCAGCAACGCGTCTCGGGCCCTTTATCGCGGAACGGGGCTGATTAGATTTGGGGAGATCAAGTGGAGAGTAGACGTCAACTGATTTGAAAAGACTTGACCAATTCCGGCATGTTTCATTGTCCCCAAACTGATTTTGCCTCGGGGGAAAAGTCAGGGACCTTGGTGCCGGACGTGGCGCGGTGGCGGTGCCATGAGCTTCTCAACTCGTTTGGCCCCTCCAATCGAGGTTGATGGCGAAATGCCGCCGTTACGACTGACCGTGGAACGCATCTGTCAGCAGCAGCTCCCTGTCTCTGAGCTCGAGGCGCACCTCGCTCGCGGTCTTGCGGCGGAAGACGATGCATCTGGTGGTACCCCGCTACTCATAGCGGCTCACTATGGCCGCGCAGACTGTGTGGAGTTGCTCCTAGCTTCGGGTGCCTCGGCCAACTTTGAGGGACGCACGGAGGTTAACCTCACGAACCGTGGCACCGCCGCTGCCTTGGACCGGTGGATGAAGGGGAGTGTCTCTCCTCTGTACGTGAGCGCTCAGGAGGGCCACCCGGAGTGCGTCTCGACCCTGCTCATTGCCGGCGCAGATCCAAATTTTGCGCACACGAAGGACGGGTCCACGCCGCTCTATGTGAGCTGCGCCGCTGGCCACAGTGACTGCGCGATCCGACTGCTCTCGGCCGGCGCTCTCGTCCACAAGGCGCGTTTGGACGGCGCGACGCCACTACACGCGAGCTGCCGCGGTGGCTTCTTTGAGTGTGCAAAGCTGCTCACCGACCGGGGCGCGAGTATCGACGCCGTCGATAAGGCGGGACAGACCCCGATGAGCGCAGCTGTCGTGTTTGCCATGTCGGTGCCGGCAGCGCAACGGACCCAGGCTTGCCTGGCGATGCTTGCCGCTGCCTCCGCGCCCGCCTCCGCGCCAAAGGCGCCTCCCGCATCTCCGCGGATAAGCGACAACGAGGCGGCGCTCTTGAGTGCGCTTAGCAATCGGGTCTCCGTTTCGGATGCGAGCAACCGTGTGCAACACCTGGAGCGGACGGTGGCCATTCTACGCATGCAGCTCGCGGCGGCGAACGGTGAAGTGCCCGAGGGCGACTCAGACGCGTTGCTGTCGCCTCGCTCGCGCGCACAGCGGGAGGCGGATCGGCGCCTTGGACGGCACATCGGTGAGGTTTCTCATCGCAAGCTGCCGCCGCCGGTCGGTGGCGATCTCTCCGCCCGTTCTCTGCCTGCACCTTCATCACCGGGTGAGTTGCGGCTGGTGATTGCCCCCCCGGGGATGCCAACTACGAGCCCCCAGTATGAACCTCAGCTGGACAACGCGCTCGAGCGCGAGCGGCGCAAGTGGTCTCAGGAACTACCAGAATACGAGACCCCATCATGTACGCCGCGCGTGGATGACGCCCCACACCCCGTCACCCCAGAAGCCCTGACGGAGCGCACGGCGGCGAAATTGAAGCTTTTGAATGCGTCCAAGGCCAAAAAGGACGGCAAGGACACTGATCGCTCAGCCAAGGCTAAAGCGGGCAGCAGCGACGAGCGCCCGCTGCCCGTGGTTACGAGCGACTCTGAATTATCGCCGGCAAGCGGGCCCGCTAGCGGTCCAGCGAGCGGTGCATCTGACCCATCACCTTCGCAGCGCGGGGCCAAGCCCAAGCGAGTCACCTCACCCGCCGACAGAGGGATCAAGCCCTTGCGCCTAGGCGCGGTTACCAGCTCGTCGGACGAGAAGGGTACCGCGAAGGGTACCGCGAAGGGGACGGCGAAGGGGGCGGCCAAGAAGGGCAAGGAGCCTGTGAAAGCAGTGGCCAAGGAGACTGTGAACAAGGAGACTGTGAACAAGGAGACTGTGAAAGCGGCGAAGGAGCCCAAGGCGGGGGGCGCCGCACCGAAGTCTTTCATTGAGTCGGGCTTTGCTTCCAAGAAGGAGTATGAGGCGGCCCTCGAGGCAGGGCTCGTTTCCATGCGGCAAGGTGATGAACCCAGCGGCGGCTTCGATACCATCTCTCCTCGTAAGGTAGCAGGCGAGTCGACGGCGCAAGCTTATCTTTCGGCTCGCTTGCTGCCCCCGCCGGGGGCGCTCACGGTCGGCGACCTCGATCCCACCCGCAAGCTTGCGGGCGAAGATTCGTTTCGACGCGAAGTGTCCGCCCGCAAGCTGCCCCCTCCGTTGTTCATGCCTAACAACGCTCCTACAGGCTCAGGAGAGGGTGCTGCCACTCCGCGCAAGCTGGCCGGTTCGTCAACCATGCGCGGAGAACTGTCGGCGCGTAGGCTGCCCGCACCGGCAAAGCCAGCCACAATAGAGGGGGACGATGGAAACGATGGGATCTCGATCAACAGTGAATGGGTCATGGTCGTCGCTCTCGCTGAGGAGATCGATCCTGTCGTTTCGGCCCTCGAGCCCGTCTCCTTAGACTCAACCAAGCTTGCGATGAAGGCTCTCGAGCATGCAGGCGGCAACCTGGACACGGCCCGCGCGAATGTGGTTGAGCTGGTGAAGGATGTCCACGACAAGGACATCTGGTCCACGGCGTACAAGATCAAAGTACTCGCCGATGAGCTCGACCCGATTGTGTCGGCCCTCGAGCCTGTGGCGCTGGATCCTACAAGGCTTGCGGCGAAGGCGATCGCACGTGCAGGAGGGGACCTCGACACTGCCCGCGCGAGGGTGGAGGACTTGGTCAAGAACGTGCACGACAAGGACATATGGTCAACGGCCAGTAAGGTCAATTTGCTTGCCGATGAGCTCGACCCGATTGTGTCGGCCCTCGAGCCTGTGGCGCTGGATCCGAAGAAGCTCGCGATCAAGGCGCTTGCGCTCTCAGGCCACAACCTCGACACTGCCCGCGCGAGGGTGGAGGACCTCGTGAAGGATGTTCACGACAGG
>PJAB01000378.1:0-28423 GCA_002887195.1 Chrysochromulina parva | reverse complement strand
CGAGCGCATCTTCTGGGTCCACTCCCCAAAGGCAGCCTCCTCCTTCAGCATCACGGTGTGTGCAACGAGCTCGCCCTCCTGCGTTTGTTGCACCAGGCTATCAGAACGTGACACTTACTTTTGCCTCCCACTCGTCCACAATCCAGATCACGCTTCACGAAACCTTGCCGTCGACTCCTGCCGAATCATCAGCAACTCCGTCATTCACGTTTGCTCAGCATCTCAGAAACAGCAATCGTTCATTGTTGCAGCAGGCCAGGATGCCGTTCGCCGGTCTGATCACACATGAGGGATTTCACGAGCCGATGCGCTGGATGTCCAAAATTCCACACCGCGACGTTGGGAACGTTGTTGCCATATTTCGGCGCCCGCTGCAGCGACTGCTTTCCGCTCGCGCCTACCTGCGAAAGCATCCGCGTCACTGTTGTGGCTTAGACTGGGGGCTTTGGCCGCGACGTCGCGAACAAGCGAGGGCTGCTGCCTCGGCGCGCGAGTTTGCGTTGTTGCCAGGGATGCGGGGCTGCCAAGCGAAGATGCTTTTAGGGGTGCGGATGTGATGCGATGCGATATGATGCTCTTCAGCGCGCTTCTCCTCTGACTCGCCTGTGATCGTCGCCGCGGCCTCGCGCAGTATCGATGCTGCGAGGTGGCTGGCGGGCTTATTGCTAGTCGACTCCCGCGCGTCGTCGACTTCATCGAGAGGGAGATGGCCTTTGTTGGGCTGCTCGAGGAGTGGGAGAAGACCATCTGCTTGTTTCACGCGAGCTTTGGAGGGCCGCTGTTCGCTGCGGAATTGATGAATGTACGTCCCACTGCAGTTGGAAACGGTGGCCGTGCGTCGCAATACAACGAATCCGAGCTCGGCGACGTTCTCGATGCAGCTGACCAGGCCGTGTATGCGGCAGCCAAGCGCCGGTTCGAGCGCGACGTGCGCGATCACCACGAAGACATTTCGCAGTGTTTGCGGCGCACGACGGCGATAGCCTCCAGTTTGCCATCTCCCAGCTTCACTAGCTGGGCACACACAGCCGGGCAACGTTTTCGTTCAGTTGGCATTTCAATTCCGCGTTCAGGTACGTAGCGTGCTCGTACGCGGTACCTTCAGCGGTACCTCCGCCTAAGGGGGTAGGTCAGACCTACCCGCTGTTACTCCGCCCGTTTCTATACGCGCTTCCTACAGGGTTACGCGATGGTTCTCGCGTAACGGTCGCCGTTCTCTGGGAACGGAAGGACACACCGATACGGATACTACACATACTCCCCCCTCCAGGCTGGGGGTCACACACAACTGCTCTGGTCGCCCATAGTGCGGACGAGCGAGCATGTTGAGACCAGGGAGAGGTCGCGCTCGCGGGCAGGAATCAGGCAATCACAGCGCCTCGTTCAGCGGCACATAGTTTCTACTGTGGTCTGCGGCCTCAGATTTTAGGCGTTACATATGGACCAGTAACGTTCCGCGCACTCCCTGGAGTGTCAGACGCGTCTGCCAGTGTCAGACCCAAGGATCTGAGGGGGTTCGTCATGGGTTCGTCAGTGTCATTAGGCGATAGGGTATCTCGGGTCAATCCAATTGGGTCAATCTCGGGGGAATTTAATTTCCCTTCAGGTACCAGTACTACTACCCCGATGCACTCGGCGGTCGTTTCGGTCGCCTGGTGGGGCCGAGGTCGGCCGGGTTTGGGGGTCGTTTCGGGGGTTGACGTTTCGCCAAAAAGGGGGGTGGATTTCCAAATCCACACTGAGCCGGTCCACTGGTCGCCCAAGCCGAGCCCTCGCGAGGACCTCGACCTTGCCGCCGCGGACCGACGCAACAATGCCGATTTGGGGAGATGTGGGGGGGGGGTGTTTTAAGGTTTGTTTAACAGTCGAGCTCACTTCCTTCGTGCTCGCCACGGCGCCAAGTTCCAAAGTTTATCGAGTTTCTCTTGCGCCTAATCACAGGACATCGAGAATGTTTACAGAGAATGTTATCGTGACTTTTGACGGGCAGGAAGGGTGCTGGGCAGGCGCACGGTGATCATGAGCAAGAAGCCGAGCGAGAAGCCGCCCGCGCTGCCAAAGCTCAGTTCGTCTGACGGAAAATCGACCGAGAAGAACACCGGCAGACCCCACTTGTCGCACAGGGGAGGCAAACCCAAGTCGTCGCACAGAGGTGATTCGTCCTCGGGTCTACAAAGCGATCGCAAGCAAAGCGGGGCCGTGTCGCACCGGGACAAGACAGTGGACAAGTCGGGCCGCATGGACCAGCCGAAAGCCAAAGCTCTGCACCACCGCGCTCTGATGTCTTCGGTCGCAGAAGCTCCAGCGGCAGCATCCCCCGAGGTGTCGGTGCCCGACTTGGTCGACGCAGCCTCCTTCGATGATGGTCTGGAGCAGCCGCCATCGCCCTATGACGAGCCCCCGGCGCTCGAGAGTGAGCTCGTGACAGTGTTCGAAGAAGCGGCCGCCGCGGAAGAAGGAGCTTCATCAGAGATGGTCCAAGCAGCTCCATTCAATGCAATGCAGGAGGCGGCGGTCGAAGATGTGGCGGCGATTAAAGAGGCTGCGCTAGAGGAACAAGCGCCAGACGAGAATGCGGACTGTATCTACGAGCCGGCAGCGGAGACCGAGGCAGCAGCGGAGGTAGCGGCGCCAGCCGGCAGCGTCGCTGAAGAGCTTCAGCTCGAGAGGGCTCTCGATCTCGCTCACAATCTCGCAAGGGTGGGTGAGGAGCCTCCGCCCGAAAATCTTCCAAAAGGGGCCAAGGACCTCCCCACCGCTGCTGAAGGGCACGCGGTGGCGGCTGCGAATGCAGAAGAAGATGAGGAGGAGGAGGAGGTGCGGGCGAGTGAGGATACCAACGAGATCAAGCCGCTTTGGCAGCACGACTTTCGGCTCGGCACGACGCCCGACGGCCGTCAGGTGTCCTTCGTGGTGCACAAGGACCTGCGCGCCGAGGAGTGGCGATGGGCGAAGCCACGCATCGTCGGTGAGACAGCCCTGGAGCTCACACGCGACGCAGCGGTGCTTCTCCAGGTGTCACAGGCAGCGGGGGCGGGATCGTATCCGCTCGCGCGCTTCACACTCACCCTCGATGTGCAGCTTCAGCAGCAGAGGGAGGATGGCACTAGTTCACCGTTCGCACTTCTCTGCGGTGAGGGAGATGAACCGCTTGCCGCGGTCCAGACTGGATGTGCCATCCGAGCTGCCGCCGAAGGCGCCACCAAAGGCGCCAGAATCGTATCAGAGCTGCACTGGATGCGCTGGCATCGTGTGGTGATCGTCTTTTCGCCACCTGTCGCGGGCACGGCCGCTGACGCTGACGACCAGCGAAGGGCTTGTCTTGAGTGCGCCATGTACGTCGACGGCGAGCTGCGTATCTCGCGGCGCGCCGACGTGTCTTCCATGTGGGTCCGGGGATGCGAGGGATGCCCGTATGCCCTCAAACTCTTCGGCGGCGGCAAGCATGGCGGAGGCGGCGATGTGCCCGAGCTTCGGCTTGCTTACGTCTCCCTCCTACCGGTCGCACTCGATGCTGCGGGCGTGAAAGCACATGCCCATCGCGGCTGGGCCTTTGACGCCAACGCCGCGGTCGCCAAGCTGCAGCTCACCAATCGTGAACGACGAGACCTGCAGCTGCACGCGGTGGCCAAAAGCCAAGGCACTAAGGCGTCGCCGCTCTGGCACTCGCAGCCTTTCATCGCTGAGTTCTGCGATCCCTTCCTTGCACGCACGGGGCTCGACTCCTCACTCAAATGTGATGAGTCGCTCGGCACGCTCACGCACGCTCTCTCGCTCCTTTGCAGAAAGTCGCTGCATGAGCTTGACCGCGTGCTCGACGCCCAACAGCTCGAGACCCTGAAGGGCGCCATCAACACGCTGACCAAGGCGCTGCCGCTCTGGCAGCAGTATGCGACGCACGTGGGCGCCTTCGTGAAGCAGGCACGAGAATGGTGGACCAACGACGGCTATGCTGAAGTCGAGCACACCGTCGCAAAGACCATGCGCGCCCTGAAGGGCTTTGTGCACGATGAGGGCGAGAGACTGCTGATTCCTTGCGGCTGGAAGACCAAAGAGGAAGAGAAGACCGATTGGTACTTTATAGTGATGGTCCTTGAGCCCGAGGACCGGCCGTCGACCGAGAGCCCCTCTCGCTCCTTCCGGCTGACAATCTGCAATGCCGGCGGCGAGGCGACCGAGTACCACGGCTCGAAGGTTGTGCCTCCGAAGGTGAAGCACCGCGGCTCGGTCTCGGTGTGCGGTGTGCGTGCCGAGCGACTTCTCGACGAAGCCTTCTGGACAATGCTCTACGGCCTCACAGGTAAGTTCCACAACAGATGTAACAAATCCGGCGGCGCGATGATCTACGATGTGCTTTTGCCGTGGCTGCTCGAGCAGCCGACCGACGCGGCGATCGCGGCTACGTATGCACGCGAGGAGGGGGGCGAGTGGCGCACACCCATGTACTCAGCCACGTCGCACTACCGCTCACTGCTCGAAGTGGTCCGGTACATGCTACGCCGCGGCCTTGTCGGCGGCCGTGCCAAGGCGGATTACAAGGCGGAGGGCGCGCTCTCGAAGCAGCAGGTCAAATTCGTCACATTTGCGCTGCGCTCGACCTTCCTCTCCATGGTGAAGTCCGATCTGAAGGTCGTGCGCGCCGTCGGGCCGCAGGACCGGGCGCTGATTGAGCTGGCGACGCAGCAAGTGGCGCTCGCGGCAGTGAAGGGGGCGGATGGAGGCACGCTTGATCCCCAGGAGCTTTGCGCCGTCCACACCCTCATTGAAGAAATCACCAAGGCCATGGATGAAAAGCCGCAGCTCTCTTCCCCAGAGGCCTTTGTGCCGCTCTCGCTGAACAATATGGAGGCTGGCAAGGTCTCGGCCACACTCTTTCCGTACTTTGACCGCGTCGTGTTCAAGGATGTGTGCGGCAAGGAGGGCGCGCCAGTGCCAGTGCCAAAGGGGCTCGGCGTCGATATGCTCGGCTTGCGCGAGCGTGCGACGTCGAGCGAGGAGCTCGTGCGAGCCCTTAACTTTACCGAGGAGCTCTGCCTTCAGATCTCCTCGCTCGATGCAGCTGGTGCCGTTCGCCACGCCGCCTTTGTCAAGCTCAACCTGCTACAGCACGTCTTCACATATATCGTGCCCGTGCCGATGGCCGCCGGCGTTGCACCCATGACACGGCCACATCCGTGGGACTTTGGCCCCAATCTCAAGTATGGCCAGCAGCTCGAGCTGCTCTTGCTCCTCCAGCGCCTCTCCGAGCACTTTGTGGCCGCCGCGTTCTCGCTCAAGGCGACCAAGGCGCTCGATGGCGTCAAGATCGTGATCCTTGGCTGCATGGTCGTGGCGTGTGACTATCTCGTCCGGCTACGAGCGTGCGACCGCGTCTCGCTCGTGACGATCACACTCGCGGGCGAGGCGGTGGAGCCGGAGCTCCGCCAACTCGAGGACGACGAGATCGACCGGCGCAGTCGTCAGCTCGCGGAGGATGGTGGGTGTGCAGGGGAGTACGTGCCGTACACCATCTCGGCGTCTACCTTTCTCAAGCAGAGCGAGACGTTCTTGATCGTCACTCCCGAACTGAATGTGACACGCGCTGACGTATATAACTACCTGCAAGCGCAGCCGTCAAACCCGCAGCGTCTCCTCTTTGACTGGGAAGCCGACGGCTGGCGCATGGAGCCGCGCAGACCCGACATGGCCTTCTCGGCCACCGTGGCGGCGTGCGAATACCGTGGCACGAACCAGACGACGCAGAGCAAGCTGATCAGCGGTGAGGATAGCTTCATCGTGCACAACTTTGAAGAGTACCGTGTGCTGCGTGATGGTGCGTGCCGCGCCCTCCCCCAGCCTCGCCCACCTGCGTTGCGACTGATTGCCTTGTGCTGCGGTGCATCTCGGCGCAGTTGTCTTTTGGTGGAAGTACGTGCAGTGCTCGGACGCCAAGATCTTCCCGCCGCAGAAGGACTACAAAGCCGCATCGGCCCAACTCGCGTGGGAGCTCAAGGGGCAGGATGAGGTCTACGGCCGCCAGACGAACGACAAGTGCTACAAGGTGACCGCGTTTGGCCGACGGCAATCGCTGCTCAGCCGCCGCCCCAGCCGCAACAAAGAGGGCAACTTTGCTCCGGAGCCGACAATCTCGGGGCTTCGATGGGGCACGGACGCGTCGCCGAATGATGCGCGCCTCCACTTGGACCGACATGTCGAGAGTGAGGCCGATGTGCTGCACATTCCCGAGCTGCCGACCTTTGACGGAACCCTCGGCCAGGCGGATGCGGAGCTCCTGATCTCGTTCCTCACGGTACCGTACCTGCGCATGCCGCTCATCGTACAGTTCTTCGCGTCGAAGAACCGGCTGCATGCCCTCGCCTCGGAGGACGTGCGCCGGCTGCTCACCGGCGTGCTCCTCGAGCCCTCCAAGTGCGAGCCATCGTCACTCCGGGGTAAGGCGCCGAGCCATGTGCCAGCTCTCGACGGCGAGAGAGAGATGCTCGGCACTCCGTACGGCGCGCTGCTCAACGAGTGTGCGCGCTCGCCGCACCTCGTGCCAGTAGCCATGCGGGATCTCCTCTCGCAGGTCATCCAGCTCGGTACGCAGCCGTTCCGTTGCAAGACGACGTCGCTCATCCTGTGCGTCATCGGGCTCTTCGTGCACGTCGAGTCAGCGATTCGTTTTCTGCTGCAGCTCGCGAAGGGCACTCACCCGTCGCTCTCCCTTGACTTTATCCGTGGCCTCGAGGTGAGCCAAGAAGTGCGCAAGCAGCTCGAAAGCCACCTCATTGCGTCACAGGCGCTCCTGCAAGGTGAGGTGCGTAAAGTGCTTCTGCGATGGATGCGAGAGCTCGAGGACGAGGCTCAGAAAGCTATGCGAGCCAAACCCGAATCCGTCGACCAGATCACGCGCGACCAGTGTTCAGTGCACGCGTACATCATCCTCACGATGCGCAACGTGCCGCTCACAGGGCCCACTGCGTGGGCAGATATCACGCAGCTGCTCACCTCCTTCATGTTTGTCGAACGGCGGCACACGTGGAATGACGTGGGGCTTCTCGTGCCCGAGAACCAAATTTGGGAGATCATGCACCTGCGGCGGCGCGAAATCGTGGAATGGCTGAACGCGCAGATCAAGCACGCGGAAGGCCTGACGCTTCAGAGCGAGCGGTGCAAGTGGAACGGCGCAATTCAGCGGCTCTTGCATAAAGTATTTGTCGCTGGTACCGGCACTGAAGGATACGCGACGGAATGGTCTGCCTACCAGGAGCCGGCCAACCGCGGCCGCTTTTCCGCCAAGATCACACGGCTGAAGAAGGACACCGCGGGGAAAGTGATTGAGCCGCTAGTGCAAGAGGAGATAGGCTTCATCACGGAGCGCGATCTCCCCGTCGAGGTCAATCTGCAGCTGCTGCAGGTTTGCACCCGTGGCGAGCACTTACAGGCGCTCGAAGAAGACATAGCGGCCGACAACGACATTAAGGACCTCTTCGGGAAGGATGGCATGCCCATGCAGTGCGCCGTGCTCGCCAACAACGAGCACATGCGCAACCGCCGTCTCATTTCGCACCCGTTGGTGGTGCAAGCATGGGATGGTGACCCGGACCTTCCCCCCATGGCACCCGGCCGATTGTATAAGCCTGACGAGCTTCTCGAGCCTGAGAAATGGGTGGGTTCAGTCTTCGAGCCGTGCCGCGATGCCCACTTTGTCAAACTGCCAAAGGGCCCCCTCGAGTGGTACTTCCCTACGAAGGATGAGTCCCTTCCCGAGGGCGCACAAACGGCGATCCTTATTGGCTTCCATCCGGATCATAAGAAGCCGTGGAAGGAGGCGATCATCTTCAAGGCGCAGAGGATGGTGCACGTGTACATGCTGCGCTCGCACGGCCGGAGGTACTTTCGCTCGCTCGAGTACACATCGAATGCCACGTGCACCATGCATGGCCTACTGCCGTCTCCTGACGACCGGAAGACAGCGTGGCCCCTCTGGGCGCGGCATGAAGCGATGGACGCGGAGTTCAAGGGCTCGCTCGAAGAATACTCTCCGCCACCGTCCGATCCCTCGCTCGTGATCTTACGCTGTCGCGACCGCAAAACTACCGCTGAAGTCGATCATGGCGCGACCGCCGCTGAGCGTGCTTTCGACCACGCGCGTCCTGACGCGACACCCGACGGCACCCTCGGCGCGAGCGGCCACGTGGCGGCGACGCGCGCGACGCCACCCGAAGCTCTGCCTACGTGGACTCAGGACGAGGGCGCGAATGAGTGGGCACCCATCGAGGGCAGCTGGAGTCGCCCGCGCCCCACCGAGGAGGAGGACCAGGAGGAGGCCCAGGACGCCGACGATGCAGGCTCGCAGGCTTCTCTGCGGGATCCGCCGCCAGCCGACGTGATTGCGATGCTCCGTTCGCGCCAGGCAACTCTCAAAGGTACGCTCGAGCTCTTGGAGCGCGTGGCAGCTCTGGGCGCAACACAGCAGCGGCAAACAAGCGGCAAACAAGTGGCAGCTTTGGGCGCAGCGGCAGGCGCGGACACGGTCGCGCCGACGCTCTATCAAATTACTAGCGTCGCCGAATACGATGACGGCATTGAGAGCTGGGAGGCACAAGGGCCGCTAACCGTCGGGCTCAAAGAACTTGTGACACACGGATGCGTCATGTTCGAAGTCGTCATCTGCAGCGTGTCGGTTGCCGATGAAGCCGGCGACTTTTGTGCCGGCTGGGTGACGAGCACATTTGGGCGTGATGGGACGGCGAAGGAAGAGACGGCGGCGGGCGGCGCGTTGACAGCCGATGCGCCTATGGACCGTGCGCACTTGGAGCAGATGTACGCGGCACTGAGTGAACCACGACCGCACGGCTGCGAAGGCGACTTTGATTGGTTCGTCGGCCGCTTGAACGAGCTGCGGCAATTACACGTGGACGATCTCACAACGCGAGCATCGGATGAGAATGTGACCATCAAGTGCAGTGCGGCGGGCGACATGCCGGTGATTGATGCGAGCACACACGTGATGAAGCTCGCCTTTTTGCTGTGCGGAGGCGATCTCCAGAAGCTTGACGCGTGCCAGTGGGGCGACAAGGAGCCGTCGACAGCCGCGCATGCTAAAGCGCCAACGTCGGATGAGAAGAGCGTTGGGACCAAGGAACAAAAAAGGGACGATGAGAGCGGAAACGAGAGTGGGTTGGAGAGGTCAATGGGCCACGTCAACAAAGGCACGCCCGCGCCCGCGCCGGCGAGCGGCATGATGGTGACTGGTACCATGAGCGGCATTTTCATGAGCGGCAAGACCATTCCGAATGTTTCTGGTCTCCTTCATCCTCGTGAGCCAGAAACGTATATATTTGCGGTGCACGAGGATGGACACACGAAGATGGCAGCGTTCAAGATCCCAGGTCCGACAGCGACGCCAGTGTTTATGGACGGCCGCGCCCACGAGGGTAGACTAGTTTCCATCGATGCTGGCGCAATTGGCGACACGTGGGACAGCGCACAGAAACGCAATGTGCGACACGAGGAGTATGAGATAACTGGCATTGTGTGTCGGCCATCTCCCGACTGGCTCCTCGTGCTCAATGCGGCGAGCATACGAAAGGAGCCTTTCCAAGGGGTACCACTGCGCGAGGATCAGGCTGAATGGTCTAAATGGGCTGACGGTGACGTGCTTAGCATCGCGGCCGATGTCGACACGGGCGCTCTATACTTTGCGAAGAACGGCGCTTGGGTGACGGTCTGGCCGAAGGATCAAGTGCGTGCGGCGGCGATGCAGCAAGGTGTGCATGCCGCACTCATTGTACCCAAGAACACCAAATTTGGGATCAACTTTGGCGAGGCGCCATGGGCGTACCCACCACCATCGGAGGACGTGCCAGCGATTGCAATCGCACGTGCCGTGTCGCCCGGCGCTGCGGCCGATGCCAAGAGGCGCTGCACGGTGCTTGCTGGTGACGTTTCGACTCTCACACCTTCGAAACCCCACAACCTGACCAACCACGTGGTCGTGGCGGCGGCCGGCGTGACTCCCGAGCGGCTGCCGTATGAAGGCGGCGACCTGCTTCTCGTGTCAGTGCAGACTGGTACGCCTCTTGTGCTATGTCATGCAGAACGGTCAAAGAGTGGTGAGGAGCAGCTCGACGTCACGTTCCAGCCTGTGTCAGGCAAGGATGACGTGCTGACTAAGCCGCTGCACAAGGAGGAGCATAGCTCTCGTGACGGTAGCTCTGACGGGAAGCGCCGAGAGTGGTGGGAGGAGCTCCACCTAGAGCCTCCGAGTGAGCGATACACAATGTACGTGCAGCGACCAGGCCAGTCGCCAAAGAAAGGCCTGCCGTTTCTTGGGCGGGTGGAGACCGCCGCACCATCTAATGTTGATGACGATGATGAGTTCGCCTTCGAAGAGGTCGTGGATGACGAGGATAAAATGTCGCGACAGCGCAAGTACGCAGCCGTCGGTAGCATGAAGACTCTCAACGCTCGTACTCGCAGCCAGAAGCCGGTTAAGCGCGGCGACGCCGTTGGCATGGCAATCGACAGCTCCGATGGTGTCTCGCTGCACCTGACGCGCCACCACGGCCATCGGCGTGAGCGGTGGGTCCTTACGCCGCTTTCGAGCACTTCTGATGTGGCGAAGAAGTTGGCGAGGTATGCAAAGGAGCTTACGTCGTCTCTTAGAAAATCTGCTCATCTTCTAAGTGCGCTCGCTCGGGCGGAGTTTTTTCTGGAGAGAGCGGAAAAGGAAGCGGACACGTACGAGCAGCGCGTGCGGTTTCGACGGAAGAAGCAGGAGGATGAGCACCAGGAGCAGCTGCTGCCTTCGCGGCTGCTGTACGGTCTTCTGCCCACGGTGCTGCTCGACGCTCATGATATGTATCAGGACGTCAACGAACCGCGGCTTTTGCGCGGCTACCCGAAGCCTGAGGCCATCAAAGAGCAGAATCTCGACAAGGCGGTACTGCGAGAACAGCAGCAAAAGAACCGCGACTTTCGATTGATGCCGCAGAAACGAGAGGCGTACCGGCACACTCTCAAGGTGACGCTGTTCACGCTCCCTCACGAGCACGCCGTTTGCGCCACCTTTGCAGGCTCGCGTACCTTTGGACGCATCGAGCGCAAGTACCCTGAACGGAAGAGGCAAGAGCACCATGTGCTGATGTCGCTGTGCCACGCCGTCGAAGGGAGTCAACTGCTTTCTCTCGCGCGCACCCTCTCTCGCGTGGAGGCCCTCTCGCACATTCTCTGCTGGGGGCGGATGTGGCGCGCTGAAGGTGCGCCGGCCGTCGTAGCGGATGAGTTCACGTGGGCGTCCGGCATCGACGCGCCGTTTGAGCTCGTGCCGGAGATCATCGAGCTGCCGCGTCTCAAGCTTACTCTCAGAGTGGAGCGTGAGCTGCCGAGCGGCGAATATCGACTCTACTCGACCGATCACGATCGGCAGTTCGTGCCCGACCTCTCGTCCAGTGGCGTCGAGCGAGGTGGCAGCGGCCTCGACAGGCAGGTGGCCGGGCCGGCGCGTGCGCTCGCGGCAAGCATCCCGCACGCGCTGCTGCTCTGCTCCGCCAACGAGGAGTACACGATTGTCGTGCCGAATGTGATGATGGTGCGCCCGGTCGTCCAGGACCAACCATTCAGCACCGACCTCGTGCTCGTCCGTGAAGGGGAAGAAGGCGCCAAGTGGCACGCGACTGCTCAGACCAAGTACTTTTCGTACCCCATCCACGTGTCGAATGCCTTCCTGCAGCCTCCGAGCCTCGCGTCGGCCTTGTACCTGCTCGTCCTACGGATCCAAGCACGCGACTACGCCGGGGCGTCCACGCTGATCGGCTCGATCTCGACCGACGGCGCGATGACCAAGGAGGAGGAGCAGATCTTCAACCTCCTCGGAGTCTTGAAGGATGGCCATCCGGACCTGCACGCGGTGCGCATCAAGATCATGCTCGCCGAGGCGGACGCTCAGATCCGGCTACCGTGGGACATGCGGAAAGAGCAGGCCGCATACATCACCAAGCTGTCGCACGTGCAGGCGCGCTGCCGTCTTGCCGATAAGGAGGAGCGCACCGCACTGCTCTTGTGCCAAGAGGAGCTCAAGAAGCTGAAGCTCGTCTCTGACAAGACCAAGGAGCTTCTTGACGACAAGGAGAAGAAGAATCGTGTCCAGCGGATCATCACCGACCAACTGTCGGGCACGCACGAGTTCGACGATCGCAAGGAGATGATGGACTACTTGAAGGACGTGCGCGTCGCGTTCGCGCACACCAACCTGCGCGCGACCGACGAGGACATTCTGCACTACTTCCTCGACCTCGAACGCCGCCAGGGAAGGGCCGAATTGCCGGAGGTGCTCGAAGACGTGCTGTGGAACCGAGAGCAGCTCCTGGAGCGCGTGCGTGACGAGGAGAAGGCACAGCGTGCGACCGATAAAAGCACCTGGGCCGCTGGCGTACATGAGGCGACGTGCACAGTCCGCTCGGTTAAGCCGCCAAAGGACGGCTTCGCGCATTGGATTACGTGGCGGCTTGACGGCGCGCCAAACGGAGACTATACAAAGCAGAGTGGCTCCGGCGGGCAGATTCGCCACCATCCCTGGCGATCCGCCATGGTTGGCAAAGAGTTGGCGATCGCGCTCGCGCACCAAGTGATGGAGCGTGAAACGGGTCTGACGGGCGACGATTATTTAACCATTTCCTTCTTGTACGTGTATGAGTTGCTCACGGGCACTTCGGAGGTGAATTTCAGTGGCAACAAGGAAGCGGCCGCCCGGTGCAACCACACATTTGCGACGCTTCTCCTCATCCTGTTCAAAGACGCTGGCGAGAAGTCGATCCTCTCGTCCGTGCTGAACACGCTCGCGCGCAACCCGTGGGTGTGCAGCACCATGCCCAAGTGGGCCGACACGCGCTCATACCGATCGTGGACCATCAAGTACTCTGGCTGGGATACGTCAAACCCCGCCTTTTCGCACGAAGACCCGCTGTCGCGCTTGCTCTACAAGGCACAAGAGACCCTCGTCAAGCTCGCCAACTTCAAATCGAATGGCGCAAAGCTGGGCTTCCTTCTTGCCGAATCACTGCCGCCGCGGGGCTTTCGGCCGCCGGTGATGATCACGAGAGGCCTGAACTTGCTGCTGCACCCGCCGCTCTTCCCAGAGCCATACCGACCGTTGGCCACGGGTGACAAAATGCCCGACGGCACGCTGCCCGAACCTGCCGAGGAGACGACCCTCAAGCTCCATCGCATCGTCTGCAAGGCGGATGACGGCGAAACACAACTCACCATGCTGTGGACTGGGGCCCTCAAGGGCGCTGTCGAGCCGAATCTGGGCGGCGGGATCACCCGGCACGCGCACAAACCGTGCACCGAGCAGACGGACTACGCACGAGACAGTCTCATCATCTCTCACAGTGTGGAGCTCGAAGGAGTGACAAACGACGCCGCAGCCGCGGACACGCTGCGACAGCTGCTCTGCACACCACTACTAGTCGAGCCCACGGCAGGAGGCGCGCTTGAGCCGTCACGAGCACCGCGTGTGGACGAGACGCAAAACAACCCGTTTGATGGCAACTTCGACATCAAGCTCCATCCAGAGGCCCGCTCGCGCAACTCGATTGACTACATCCAGCGCATCGGTGAGGACTTTGCGAGGTTCGTCGGCCGCGACAGCAGGACAAGCACCTTAGCCGGTCTGAATGGGAGCCTCGATCGTGTGCACAAGCGGCTGTCAACGGCCGACGCCGAGCTGTCAAGGATCCTCGTAGCTGTGCAGCTCATCCAGGCGAAGCTGAGCCAGCTGGCCGCCGAGGATCGTCAATACGTGGCCCGCGCTCAGACGGTGCTGCTACAGACGGCCAACAGCGTCGATACGAAGGCCACGGGCACCAGCTACGCGCCCGCCGACGCCTACCGCTTTCTGCTGCTCCGCCACTCGCGTCACGAGTCGCTGCTATGGCTCCAGTACCTCGTAGGCTGCCTCCTCTCGCGCCTGCACTTCGACGACCTCCAGAAGCTCAACCCGTTCCTTTCAGAAGCGACGATGAGAGAGATCGAGAACCTTCTCGCGACGATGCTGCTCCGTGCGAATCGCGTCGTGCACGCCAACCGAGCTCTCGACGCGGCAGCCGATGTGGTGACGCTCATCGTTAAGGTGCGGGATCAGCTGGCGAAGCGCTCGACGCCCGTAAGCAAGGCCACGGCGGTCGAGCTGCAACTGAAGGCCGACCGCCTCGTCACCATGCTTCGCACTGGGCGCGAGTACACGGAGCTCGACATCGAGGTCCGCAAAGAGGTCCGCAAAGAGAAATGGGACGAGGCCCGCGCCAAGGAGTATAAGGAGCAAACGGTGGCTACGAGGTCCGCTTCGGGACGCACCATCGACCCGCGCTTCCTGGCGTTCGAATTTATCTGGAGCTTGCAGCTTCGAGCGCGACAGGTGGACCTCGTTCTCGATTGCGTGCGTGCCGCCAGCGCTCCCGACGAGCGTCAGCGCTCGATCGTCAAGCAGATGATCATGGGAGCCGGCAAGACCTCGGTCGTGTCTCCTCTCATCTCGCTGATGCTCGCGCAGGGAGAATACCTGGTGGTCCAATGCATGCCCGCTGCGCTGCTGCCCATGTCGTTCAACATCTTGCGCACCACCTTCTCCTCGGCGATACAGAAGCGCGTGTACACGTTTGCGTGTGAGCGTTCGACAGCGGGCACCTCGGCACTCGAAGCGAAGATGGTCTCCGCCAAGGAGAGGTCCGCCGTGGTCGTCACGACGCCGCAGGCGATCAAGTCGCTACATCTCAACTTTATCGAGTCGCTCACGATCGCCACCGACTCTTCGAATGCGCGATACAGGAACCCCGAGCTGCGCCCCTCGGTCGAGGTGTGGGCGAGTCTGCTCAAGCTGATGCGTGCAGGCTGTTGCATCATGGACGAGGTGGATCTCGTACTGCATCCGCTTAAGTCCGAGCTCAACTTCCCCATCGGAAAGAAGGAGCGCCTCGACTTCACCGACGGCGGGCAGCGGTGGCAGGTGCCCGCCGTGCTCTTCGACGCGCTGCTCTTTGCCAAAGACGTCGCGAGTCGTACCAAATATGCCACGCGTGCAGACATGCCGAAGCGACTGACCGGCTCCCTTGGCGACGACGAGTGCGAGAATAAGCTCTTTCCTCTGATGGAAGCGATCGCCGCCACCCTCCGCCTTGGCTTCGAAACGACTGCGCTGCAGCAGACCCCGCACATGATCTTGCTGCGTGAGGATTTCTACATCGAGTCCCGGGATGAGCCGGAGGTGCGTGAGGTCGTCAAACAGTACAATGTGCAGAAGCTGTCGATGCAGAAGCTGATGGCGTTGTGGCTGCTGCCCTTGCTGCGTCGGAGTGAAGTCGATAAGAAAGGTTTCAGCGATGATGACGTCGTCGGGTTTGTCACGCGCGCACCCGCCGCGCTTGCAAACCCAGAGCTGCGCCAGCGCTTCAAGGATCTTCGCGAGCATGCACGGGCCATGCTCAACCTCTCGGCCGACTGGGTCACGCAATTCCTTCCGCACGCACTCAAGAAGATCGACCGTGTCACGTTTGGCGTGATGAACGAGGAGGACCTCGCGCATGCGAGGCGTAACGATCCGCTGATGCCGCGCTCACGTGCCAAGCTCGCCATCCCCTTCATCTCCAAGGACGTGCCCGCGCCGGCGTCCGAGTTTGCGCAGCCGGACGTGGTCATCGGCCTCACAACGCTCGCGTACCGCATCGAGGGACTGCGTGAGGAGGACTTCGGCGAGGCGATCGAGAAGCTCATGCAGGACTTTGAGTCTGAGACTGGCCGTTATGACGAGCGGCCGTCGGCCGAGCTCTACGCGGAGTGGGTCCAATTGTGCGGCGGCGAGGTGGCCAAGCCCGACACGAACAAGGCCGCCAGGGACTCGACAGACGCGAACAAGGCCGCCAGGGACTCGACAGCCGCCGGTGCAGACGCCGAGCCCCCCACGCCAGTGGTGGCAGCGCCGCCTCCAGACCACGATAGCAAGAAGCTGGCTCCGACCGAGCCGCGGAAGCTCGTCGTAATGCCGCTGCAGTTTCTCGATCGCTCCGATCGGCTGCAGACGGAGCCACTCTTCAGCGCCTTCCGCCTGCTGCCCGAGTTTATTCACTGGTACCTCTCCGAGATATGCTTCCCCTTCTTCATGAAGTTCCAGGACGTGAAGCTGTCCTCGAGTGGGGTCGACATGGGCGGTGCGATGCTCTTCTCTCGGCGCATTGGCTTCTCAGGCACGCCGAGCGACTTGCTGCCGCGCGAGTTCAATGGCGGCAAGTGCGAGTTCGAGCCAGGCTCGGAGGGAGAGATCGTGTCGACGCTCACCTCGGCGAACATCATGGGTGCCTCGCTGCTGCCAAAAGATTGGACAGCGGACTCAGTCCTCGATTGGATCGCGGATGAGGAGAAGCACCACAAGGGCGTGTCCTACAATGCGCTAATCGATGTAGGAGCTCTGATCACGGGCAAGACAAATCTTGAGGTGGCCGCCGCGCTCGTCTCACAGCCACACTACCTCGGCGGCGTAGAGAAGACCAAGGGCGTCGTCTTCCTGGACAAGTCCGATCAGAAGATGATCTATCTGCGTGGCGTGGGGACTGTCCTGCGCCTTGAGGAGTCGTCCCTCAAGCCGAGCGAGCGTTTCTGCTTCTATGACCAAATGCACACGACCGGCATGGACATAGGCCACGCGCTGACCGCCAAGGCCATCCTTACGCTCGGGAAGGACTCGACGTGGCGTGACTATGCTCAGGGGGCGTACCGCATGCGTGGCATCGCCAAGGGGCAGACGTGCTCCCTCCTCCTCACGCCTGAGGTGTGGCAGCTCGTCTGTCGCGACATGCTCAAGATCCAGCGCGCTAAGGAAGTTGCCTTCGAGGCCAGAGATGAAGAGGCCAGAGATGAAGAGGCCAGAGTCAAAGAGGCGGACTCGCAGGAGCCTCAGCATCAGTCCAAATCGACGGAGGCGTCGACCGACGAGATACACGCGATCAAAAAGCACACCGATGGAAAGACTCTCGTCGTCTTCCATACGGAGCCAAGCTCGCACTGCGACTCACTCATCCATCTGCTCGAGCATCTCGTGCCGGGCGCGACGCATTACGTCCTTGTAGGCTCCCAACGGCTCAAGCGTCACGTTGGGCCGCATCTCATCCACTCGGCCCCATGTGACCACCCGGTCTTTCTCGAGTTTACGCGACTGCAGAATGGCAGTGCGACCTTCCCTGCCCTGTACATCGACGGCGAGTATGCTGGCAGCTGCCGAGAGACGTATGAGAGCTTCATCAACGGCTCGCTGCACCCCAAGTTTGAAAGGCTCCCAAGCTTGAAAGGCTTACTCCGCAAGCCGTCGAAGTCCTTGCTGGAAACGAGCGAGCTTCACTCCAATGCGCCGGTCGCGACGGCCGCATGGCTGCAGCTGCAGCAGCTCCGCTCCGAGAAGATTCAATTCCAGATGCTCCAGCTCCAGAACCTCTCGGATGTGTGGCGCTGCCCGGCGTTTGTCGAGCTCCTCCATGCTCACCAGCAGAACACAATCGAGGACGTACCGCCGCCATCGAAGGACTTCTACAATGGTCTCATGGCCTTTCGTGAGCGCGTCGACTTGGTCGTCCCACGCGAGTGGCTCGAGCCAAAGCCGGTGGCCAAGGTCTTCTCGGAGCGCATCAAGCCGCATTCCACGTGGGTGAAAAAGGCTGACCCCAAGTACTGGCAGCATGAGGAGGAGCTCGTCGAGCAGCTCAAAGAGCTCACCGAGAGCGAGCGCAATGCGGACGAGCCACGTCTTCGGCAAGCTATCATCGGCGAGCTTTCATCGGAGAGCATCATCGGCAAGCTATACCGCAACATGCGTGGGCTCGCCTCGGGCGACTCAGCCGTGCAGCAAGGAGCGCTCGAGCAGTGCATGGAGTGCGAGCAGCAGAAGGAGCAACAAAAGGAGCTCGAGCAGCAGACCGAGATGGAGAAGTTTGTAGATGTCAAGTACGCACGCGACGGCGAGGAAGGGCGCGCGTGGCCCTTTGAGCAGCTGCGTGAGCTGGGCGCGCTCTCACAAGACTCGGGCGATGCGCCCGAGTCCTATCGCTTCTTCTACCCCGCCTCCAAGTTTCGGCTCTTCGGTCGCAAGCCTCTGCTCCTCGCGGACCGGCTCGGCGACGACGGGAAGGTGAGACACGAGGACCTGCTCCTCACGACCAACTACTTCGACCCTCGGTGGAGCGGCGAGCGGCGGCTGCGCAACGTGACGATCATGCTCGAGTGGATGCCCAATCGGCGTCAGCCGATGCCCCACGGGCGCGATCTCGATGCTGACCAGCTCCCGGCAGCCGACGACGAAGCGGGCAAGGCGACGACGACGAAGCTGTCCGCCAGTCTCGAAGACGCGATGAATAAGGTCTTCGACCTGCTGAAGTTCCCGCGTTCGGGGCGGCTACCCATGCGTGCGATCCAGCTGTTGCTGCGCGAGACATTCGACCGGCCGTTTGACGACCAGGAGGTGCGCACCGCCGTGCGAGCGGTGACGAGCCTTGCGGACGATTCGACGCCCAACTTGACGCTCGACTTCGAAGGAGCGAAGAAGCTGCTGCTCTCGAAGGAGTTCCGCTGCTACGACAACGGACGTCGCTTCGTGCTCCTCTCGCTGGCGGAGGCCGAGACGGTGCGTCGCGTGATGCACGCGCGCGAGGAGCAGAACCTCATCGATGGCGCGGCGACGGCCATCGCGCTGCGTTCCATGCCCATGGGCGGCACGATACTCGAGTCATCGCTCGAATTTGAGGCCGGTCCTGCCTTCCAGCGTGAGCTCGTGATACAGCTCGCAAGGTTCCTCGACGGGGAGATGTATTTTGAGCCGTCGGAGCTCTCGAGCCTCGTCAAGGCGCTACAGCTCAACACGCTCGGAGAGCGGCAGCACTTTTTCACACGGCTGTGTGGGTGCCGCCGTCGGTATGCGACGCAATGGGCCGAGCGGCCGGTCGTGGCCGTGCTTCGCGGCTTGCCTACCGAGTTCGACCTGCTCACGCAGCGCATCGAGGCGCGCGCGATGCGCCTCTCGATCATGTCGCAGTGGAATAATATCGAAGATGCCTTTTCGTATTTCGACAACAGCCCGGACGGCGAGCTCGACGAAGAGGAAGTGCTCGACATGCTGATAAGATTAGGGCTGCCGTGCAAGCCAGTCGACGTGCTGCGCTTCATCACCTCGGCGGACAAGGACGGGAGTCTGACGATCAGCATAAAAGAGTTTCGGCAGTACCTCAACGGCGTCCGCCAGGCAAGCGAGGCCTACGACGCTGACGATCCGTGCAACGCGCTCTTCGCGCACCATGCCACACCGCGCGAGCCTAGCGACGAGGAGCGTGCGCAGCTGCTAGAGGAAGTTCGTCAGGCGATGACGAGCCACCGACGGCATGTCGAGGCGGAACAGGCTCAGCTGCCACTCAACTACAAGCGGATGGTCGAGGAGATGGAGGCAAATTGCGAAACTGGCGCCGATCTGAACCCGATCTTCATCAAGGAGGACGTGCGGTGGCGGTGGGACTTTACGCGGCGCCGACTCCCACGGCTCATCACGTACGCTCCGAGTGAGCACGCGCCCGTGCCTCAAAAAACGGGGGGCGCACGCCAGAGTGACGCGTTTGAGAATGGATACTTGTTCAAGCTGCCTGAGCCAACGTATCTCAAGGTGGACACCGAAGAATTACACACCGAGCAGCAGCTCCCTCAAGCGTTCAGCGACGCGTGGACGAAATGTAAGTTCGTCAACGCGTATGCCCTGACCCTCGCGGTGCAGTTTCCTTTCAAGCCACCAAGGGCTCGTCAGCCTTATGAACTCGTCACGCTGCGCCGCGCCGTAGGTGACCAAGAGCAGCCAGTCGGGTCGCTGGTGCTGTACCACGATGGTCAGCTTGGCCTCTCTGTCAGCCCTAACGCTGTGGACCCCGTGGTGCACATTGACGGCGCCAACTCCGCACCAGCTGGTGCGCCGGTGTACTGGCCGCACGATCACATGCGCACGTGTCGCGCCGCGACGCTCAAGGGCACGCAGCTCAAGACTGAGGGCATGGCCGCAGATGCTTGGCAGATCGTGACGCTCTCTGTTCAGCTGCGTACAGAATCGCCCATGCTAAGCCCCCACGTGCGCGTCTATCTCAACGGCGAGATGATGCTCGAGCTTACGGCCGCGGCGGTCGCGGACGCCTCGGGCGAAACGGCAATTTCCCTCACGAGTGCCCTCGCGCCGGACGGGCCTTTCTCGCTCGACACCACGGCGGGGCTGCGCCTCTTTGGCGACTACCACGGAGCGCGGGGCCATGAAGATAAGCCGCTCCTCAAGAAGATCCGGACGCTCATCCTCTCGCCCTCGCCCGCCTCAAGCTGCCGCATTTGGGTCGAGCATACGGCGCTCGGCGTGTGGCGCTGCCACCATTGCGATGACAAGTATGAGGTGCCGTGCGTGGAGACGGGGCCGCAAAAAGGCTTCCGGAACGGTCCGGATGCAAAATTTTGCGCCTTTTGCAGCCAGCCGCGGCCGGATAGCCAGCTTATCGTCAATCCGAGTGGCCGTGATAACACGACCAACCCGGGTCTGTGGACGTTCACAGCGGCTAACTTCGACAAGGAGGTGATCGACGCCGACGCCGACTGCTTGGTCGTCTTTTCGGCGGACTGGTGCCCGGCATCGAAGAAAGCGAAGCCACACGTGCTCGATCTCGCGAAGCTGCTTGCCGAATGTGACGACGTGCGCGTCGGCCTCTTTGACACGGAGCTCAATCAGGCGGACCGCAAGTACTACTGGGAGGGCTCCATCCCGTGCTTCAAGTTCTTTGTGCGCGGCAAGAAGCAGAGGCCGATGTGCTACGAGGGCGAGCGCAAGGTCAACGCCTTCATGCGCTACATCGCGAAGGAGGGGAGCAAGCCAACCAACGAGAAGGGCGCCGAGGATCTCCTCGAGGCGCAGTGGTTAGCATATGCGCGCAAGCACGGGCTCTTTCGGCGGCTCCACCTGCTGCTCAGCCGCTTCAAGCGCGCACGCACCAACGAAGAAGAGGCCGAGCTCACGGCCGCGCCTTCCGCCGACGATGACGCAAAGTGGAAGGCATGGTCAGAATGCAATCTGAAGGGGGCGCTTGAGCGTGCCCATTCGGGCAACTGGGAACGGTGGGTGGCAACTCTCTTTGCAGACCCCGAGCCCTTCAGCGACACAGGCTCTGATGGTGAGCTGGCCAGCCTCACCGATGGGGCCATGAGGCAGCTGGCACCCGTCGCGGCAGCACAGGACCAACTGGGGCGCGATTGGGACTCCGAGGTGGTCAAATTACAGGAGGAAGACAGCACCAGGCTGCTCGAGAGGATCTTCACGCATTGCCGTTATGCACTCGTGGGCAGCTGGCCTGACAACCCGTTGGAGACGCTCAGCTTATATTTCATGCGTCAAGTCGGCGTGAGGATCGGGCAGCCCCAGATTCAAGAGTCCAGCCCTCGCCCCCAGAATCTCGATTTGCGCGTCTCCGTACCACCGCGCTGGCGGACGCTCCTGAAAGACGAAAAGATCATGATTTGGGAGCGAGCGGTGCATGCCGAAGAGATCGCCCGTGGCTCAGCAGAGGAGAAGCGTGTGTGGCCGGCGGTCACCGACGCGATGGTCAAGCCGCTTCGCTTCCCACACGGTCCCCAGCGCAACGACCAGCTGGTTTTGACAGCTGAGGTGCTCGCACAGCTCATCCGCCGAGGTCTGTCTCTCGACACGCAGCCGCAAGGCCTGACCATGTGCCACCTGTGCGCGTCCTATGGCGACGACTACCTGCCGCTACTCAACCAGCTCTACTGGTCAGGCGCGAACATTGCGGCGGCGAGCACGAGCGCACGCTCGCACGGCATGCTTCCCATCGAGCTGGCCGCGACGATGGGCTACGTGGCCGCCGTCCGTCGGCTGCACGCGATGGGCTCGCCCATCGGCCGTGCCCTCTTCTGTGCCATTGAGGAGTCACAGATAGAGGTGGTCAACTTGCTGCTCAAGGAGCTCAAAGTGCCCATCGACGCGCGCTGGGCGGGTCACTTCCATGTGACGCCCCTCGAGTGGGCGGTCATCCTCGGCAGTACGGATGTGGCCGAGGTGCTCATCAAGTACCATGCGCAGCGTGGTCGGATCCTCGCTCCGTCGACCTGTACGCGGTATGATCTCGCGCCCGGCTCGAGCCTCGCGCACTTGTGCGCCAAGCTCGGCGGCGCGCGCCGGAGGATGCTCGGCATGCTCGTGGGCAACCTCGACCCGATCAATGGTCGCATCGTCCTCGACGAGTCGCTCATCATCAAGGACCAGTGGAACCGCACGATGCACGACGTTGCCGATGCGCGCATCCTCAAGCAGCTCGACGCCCGACGCTACGAGTGCTGGAGCGTTCTCGATAAAACGCTGCTCTCGGGCTCCTTTGACCGGTCAAAGGAGAAGATGGAGGAGATGCGCCAGGAGCTGGTGGAAGCTGTGCGTAAAGGCGGCGACCCTGCGTGCCAAAATGACATCGGATGGACCTGCATGATGGTGGTCGCGCTCGCCTCCGAGCCTGTCGCCGCCGAGGCATTGCTGCAGGAGAGGACGCTCGTGGCTGGCAAGGACTCCGATCCGGTCGAGGAGCAGCGAAGGCAGGCGGAGGCGGCGCGCGTGCTGTACGCCACGTCTGCCTCGGGGCTCACGGCACTCATGTGGTCCAGCTGGGTCGCGTGGCTCACCGGCCCTGAGGCTGCGCGTCTCGCAATGCCCCGAGGTGCCGTCTCTGCCGCCACCAGCACAGGTGGGGACGGCGGCAATGGCAGCGCTGCGGAGCGTTTTGGCTGCGGCTCGCTCTTCTCCCACGTGGACGAGGCCGGTGAGTATGCCTACTTCCAACGGTCCTCGGGGAGCGTGGGCGGCGACGCGGCGAGTAATCTTGAGCCTGTGAAGATCTGCGAGATGAGCGAGGGGGACCAGCGGCATGTGCGTGCGATGCAGCTCGTCGACCTCTTTGCGCGGCGAGGCGCGACGCTGCGCCATAAGGACAAGATGGCACTCGAGCGTCTCAAGTGTGCGTACCGTGCTGCGGACGCCGAAGATCGGGAGCTCCTTACATTCGATCCTCGCCATCTCCGCCGAAGCGTTTCGGACGGCGGCGGCGGGGCCCTCGACGAGGAAGGCTGCTCCGAGGCCCTGCATGCGCGCCTCACGCACGGCGGTGGGCTACGCTCGCACATGGTGGTGCCAAAGCACTATCCGGACGACTATGCGGAACATGCCGAGCCGCTCGAGGAATTTTTGAAGAAGCTCGGCGACAAGAATGAAGACGCCTTCTCGCACAAGGGAGAGCTGAGGGCGGACGAGTTCGACGGCAAGATGAGCCGGCTGCTCGCGTTCGCAAAACTATTCGTGCAGGACAAGGTGGCGACCGGGTGCACCGTCGCGCCGAAGCACATCTTTGCGCTCCATCTGTACACGATGCAGTCGTCCATTTATGAAGACACCAACGCCGCCATGCGCGGAGGCGACGCGAAGAAGATTAAGGTCTGGATGCCTTTCATTTTCCACCTCGACCGCGCGCTCGCGGCACTCAATGCCCGCAGCACCATCGTCTTCCGCGGGATTCATCTGCCGCGGGATTCATCGGGCGATGGCACCGTCCGAAAGTTTCTGGATGGCAACACACACCTTCGGGGCTGCAAAGATGCCATGGCGCAGGATGAGATTGACGTGACGTATCACGAGGGCAAGCGTGTGCTCTGGCCCGCCTTCTCGTCGATGACCACCGACCCGGCGATCGCGCTCGCGTACGCCACCAAGAATCTCGACACGATGGAGGCAGCGGTGATCTTCAAGATCCACACGCGCAAGGCGTACCCCATCCGCGAATTCTCGTACTACCCCTTCGAGGAGGAGCTCGTCTATCCGGGGAGCACGTGCTTTCGTATCAAAGCGCTGCTCGAGCCGACCGCCTCCAACCTCCGCTCGGGCACGTTCGCGCAGCGGAGCGTCTTCTCGTGTGACACAGCGCACATCGTCTCGTCTTCGCTGGAGCTCAACGATGCTCAGAAGCGCAAGCGCCTCCTCATTGAGCTGCAGGAGGAGCTGCTGCCCGAGGACCACCAATTTATGAATAGCTTCGACGAGGTCCAATGGGAGCAGGAGAAGCAGGCCAAGAAAATCGAGAAGCACAGAAGCCTCCTTGCTACTGGTGATGATCCTTGGAACGACGACGCACCCTCCTTCTACTTCGTCCCTGCCAAATGGGTGCGCGAGTGCAGCACCAAGTCGTTGCCTCTCATGCAGACGCTGCGCAAGGACGGCCACCTAACGAAGAGGAGCGTGCCCCTCGCATCCGCGTTTCTTCGCGCCGATGGCATCATGGCAAACATCCTCTTCGTGAGCCATCGCTGGGAAAACAATGAAACGCCCGATTTAGGTGGCGACCAACTCAAAGCCATCAAGGAGTACCTGCAAGAAAACCCAGCCATCGAATGGGTCTGGTTTGATTACTCGTCGATGCCCCAAGGGCGCGATCGGACAACGATTGAGAAGGCCGAGTTCGATCTGATGCTCGGCTCCATCACCGACTTTTACCTGACTGCGCGCGTCCTCATTCTCCTCGACGGGTCGTACGCGTCCAGGTTCTGGACGCTAACTGAGGCATGGTGCTCGATGCAGACGGTCACGGCCGATGGGCTCCGCCCCGCAACGGAGGCTGAGCGTCGCTACACGATCAAATGCATCCACAATGCAACGACCGAGACGACAGCCAAAGGTCTTGTAGATCTGGTCTCCACTAAGAATCCGGAGGAAATGCATCAAGTCCTCAAGAAGCCGGACGTGAACGTCACCAATATGAAGGATAAGGAGGCTATCCTGCCCAAGATCTTGAAGATCAACCAGCATGTAAAAGAGACGTTTAGAAAACTGAAACCGGCCGCCAAGACTATTTTGGAGGCCTCACTATAGAGGGCGCCTCCCTCGGTGATGACTTGGGTGGCGAACTTGGGATCCCACACAGAGGGTCCGCCGAGTGTCCGAGGAGCTCTCCGCGCGGCACATCTCGAGATGCGTAAACGCACGAGCACGAGAAAAACACGATGACGGAAAGGAGACCTCAGGAGCCTGTACCGGAGGCACGAGAGAACACTTGTCGCCCACAGGGCCGATACCGCGGCCGGTGGGGCGGGGGTGGGGTGGGGTCGACACTCGACTCATTGTGATCGTGTTGGTGTGTTGTGAATGAAGCCTGGTGCGGGCGGGGCGTGGCCTGGGATGATGTGCATGCTGCTATCGAAGAGCCTGTGAGGCCGATGGTGGGCGTATCTACCATAAAGCCTGGGGCGGGTAGGGGGGGCGGCCGGGGGTGATGTGGCCCAGTGCCGCTGACCCGCTGTCGTAGAGTCTGTGAGGCCGACGGCGGGCGGATCTACCATGAAGTCGGTGCGGGTAAGTAAGAAAGTTAGTTTACAACCGCCGCGGGGAGCGGCCCAACGGCACATGTGGCGAGGGCTCGGGACCCAAGCATGCGCGGATGTCAGGCATGAGCATGCCTGCTCGCATCCCTTTTCTACACTCTCGCCTCATGCTACACCCTTCACCTGCTGACGCGTATCGAACTTTTTCAAGTCGACGCGCCTCAGCTCGTTGATCCGCGTGCGGGTGGGGGCGGCCTGGAGGGGTGATGTGCATCTGCGTGCCGCTGACCTGCTGTCGTGGACTAGAGCCTGTGAGGCCGGTGCGCGGTGGGCGGTGGGCGTATCTACCATAAAGCCTGGTGCGGGTGGGGGGCGGCCTGGCGTGGAGGGTCGAGATCCACGGCGAAGCTCTCACAGCCGACGAGAGAGTCAAACACGGGAGATGTGCGAGTCCACTTGAGAAATCTGTTAGGGTCGCCGTTATGAATGGTCCGAACCATGTCTCCCCCAAGCGCTCAAGAAGAGCTTGCCTGCATCGGGGCACGGCTTATCGTTATCGCGCAGTGCCGCCATGCAGTACTGAACGAGTTGCTCTGGCGGTGTATCGACCGGCGGCAGCAGCAGCTCCTCAAGGAAGTGCTCGCGCTGCGCGCTGCCTCACGCGCTGCCATTCCATCCTCGGAAAGTACTCGGAAAGCAGCAATCGAGTGTGCCTCACGCCGTTGGGGCATGTGTAACAGCCGTTGCACGCGCTGCCAAGCCAGTGGCATTCGTTGCTGCCCAGCCAATGGCACAGTCGCGAACAACACGGCCCCAAGCATGCGCTCACATGCGCGCTCATGGGCTGTGCATGCAGAACGGGAATGTCTGTGAATGTACGTGGTGGTGTGCGTGACACTCGGCCCCCCCCGGTCGTACACGGCCGGCCGACGCTCACGCTCCGCGTGCTCAGGCGCTGCTCAAGAGCAACCTTCCCGCCGCGCGCTCGTCGGCGCTCAGCGTGCCGGCGCACACGCGATTTGTCTTGGCGAGCCAGTACATATCGTCCCACGCGTCAAGGAGCTGCCGAGCGTTTTCGGGGATGGATTCGTCTGCACCCTGAAACTTGAGCATCATGAAGCCCCAGGGCTTACTCTCGCCGCCCACGAAGTGCACTATGGCGGGCTCATCGCGCGACTGCATCTTCGTGAGAGTCTTGTACTGCGGGTAGTGCGCCGCGCCCACGTTGAAGATCCAGGGTAGCCGGCCGTTGGTCGCGTCGTCCCATGCAGCATAGAACCACTCGCCGAAAAAGTCGTTGAGTAGGCACTGGTCGCCACCCTCCGCCGTGCCGTTGACGCGGTTCCACGCCTTGAGCGCTTCAAAGACGCTCGCGGACGGCGTGATCACCATGACGCCCGAGTTAAATTGGTCAGCTGGGAAGGTGTCCGGCGCCGCGGCGAACGCGGACGGATGGTCGACCAAAGCGTCGACGGGTTTGAGCACAAGCGTGTCGGCGTCGAGGAAGAGCACCTTGCGCAGCGAGGTGAGCGCCCAGGCATGGAACTTGGTGCATGTGGAGAGCCACTTGGCGCGCTTCTGCTGGTAGCTGATGCCAATGTCGTACTTATCGGGCGTCACGCCTGCGCCCATCACCTGATTGCACATAATCTCGGGCACCTCGTGCACCTCCCACGCGGCCGAGCGCAGCAGCTCGCGGATGCCAGCATTAACGGCAGGTGTCACGAGAACGATGCGGCGCAGCTCCGATTCGAGCACCTCGAGCGCCGCCGAAATGGCCAGCGCACCCGCAGGATAGCCCTCGCTACTCGAGATGAGGGTCACCACTGCAGCATCCGTCACACGAGCGGCGCGGCAGCTTTGCGGCAACGGCACCTTGTTCTGCTCCGCTCTGGCAAACTTCATGCGAATTTCATACGCCATCTGACTGGCCGGTTGTGGAGAACCAAATCCTTCCGAAGACTGCGGCTTTGGCGGAGGCGGCGGCGGCTGCACAGACTGCTGCCGCGGTGCAGGCTCCGTGATTGACGACCAGGCGGACGAGGCAGAGGTCGATGTCGATGGCCGCGAGAAGCTGCGCAGCGCCTCGAGCGCAGGTGGGAGCTTGTCCACGAGGGGCTGTGCCAAGATGGTAAGGGCCAGCGCGAAGCTGGCCGAGGTTCGCAAAAGGAGGAGCATTTATGATGTGTGAACGTTTACATTCACAACACACCAACGTTTATGACCGATCTGTGATCAGCGCGTCTTCTCCTCTTCAGAACACGTTAGGCTGCCAAAGAAACGGACTACGGTACGCATGCAACAATCGTGCGTTCAGTGCACCACAAACAACCAAGTCGCTTCCACTTCTAGAGCCGAATCGCCTTATCCGGGAAACTCACCTGCTACAAAGTCGGACTTCAAGTTTTGCAAAAGTTCTTGAAGTCGAGTGGTAGTTGGCGAAGAGAGTGCTTCGCCGCCCTCTGGCATCAGGGCACTTGGTGGTCGCTTCTTCCATAAGTCGTTGAAGCGAGTAAGTCGAGAAGCCGCTGCTGGTGCGGGTGTCGCAGCCGCTGCCGCTGCCGGTTTAGCAGCCGCTGCCGGTGCGGGCTTAGCAGCCGCTGCCGGTGCGGGCTTGGCAGCCGCTGCCGGTGCAGGTTTGGCAGCCGTTGCCGGTGCAGGTTTGGCAGCCGCTGCCGGTGCAGGTTTGGCAGCCGGCATCGGTGCAGGTTTGGCAGCTGTTGCCGGTGAAGGCCTCGCGGCCGGTGCCGGTGCAGGTTTGGCAGTTGCTACCGGTGCAGCGTCTGCCCTCTGGCACGCGAGGAGGCACTGTGTGCGCATGTAGGCCGGATTGGCCTGGCATTCGCCCGCCGCCGCCCACTCGGCGCAAGCCTGGACTGGCCGAGGCCCACTGGGCGCTGACGCCGCGGGTGTAGGTTTGGCAGCCGCTGCCGGTGCAGGCCTCGCGGCCGCCGCCGGTGCGGCCAAGTCGAGTGCTTTGTCACCCTCAGGCTCCAGGGCACTTGGTCGCTTCTTAAATAGCACA
>PJAB01000377.1:0-28480 GCA_002887195.1 Chrysochromulina parva | reverse complement strand
CCAACATGAACGACCTCGTCTCCGAGTACCAGCAGTACCAGGACGCGTCCGCCGAGGAGGAGGGCGAGTTCGAGGAGGAGGGCGGCGAGGAGTACTAAGCATACAGCATGCTCCGACTCTTCCGTGTGTATTTGGCTCCGCGGTTTGAACACAGAGCGTCATTCACACATGATTTTCACTGGCGACTGTTTTCGGCCGTTAAAGGGTATGCCGGAGAGGTGATCTGAGTGGTAGCCACCGATGGTCCTCGTCAACGTTCTCGAGGCCCAGATAGTGCGGCGCGTCGCTTTACAGCGCCAGCAGGTGGAAGCTCTGCAGCGTTCACAAGTCCAGCTTGCTCATGCAGTGATGCGAGCGACGCAAGGAGGGGACGCCGCGGCTGCGATGCACGCGGAGCCACTCCAAGAGATGTTTACCGAGGCGGCGAACCTGTCGAGCAGCACAAGGATGATGGATCAGGACATTGAAAGGCTACGCCACGCCGACATACGCTCCTGGAAGAGCGATGAGGAGCAGACCCGCCGCTACGTGCAGCAGCTGCGGGAAGACTGGGTACGCGAGATCATCAAACAACGTGCCGACGCGCGGGCCGAGGAGCACGCTGAGCGCCTGGCGCACCCATCCACGGGCGACCCTAGGGCTCTCCAGCGCTCGCTCAACAAAATGGAGTCGAAGCATGAGCTCTCGAAGCGCATCGAGCGACGCGCAAAGGAGCAAGAGGCCATGGATGCTCGATGGCCACGCGAATCTCGAGAGGTCGTGGACGGAACGTTCCTCACCGGTGTTCCTCAAAGCGCTCGCCGTCCGTCGACCGCGCCGGCGCGTCCCGCCTGGGGGGTCAGCGAGAGTGCACGCGTGCGTGCACCTCAGAAATGGACGGGGCTCAAGCAAACTACAACCACGGCGCCGTCGGATCCAAGGCCCAGAGCGCCACTCGCGGCGAGTATCAGTGAGGGCTTCATGGTATGCGGTATGGCCGCTGGCCCACCAGGCTACGCGCCGATTAGAACTGGCCAGGCCATCAGGTCGCGGGCAGCCGATCCATTGACCACGCAGCGTCGGACGGCATGGGCATGAACCGCGCGTCGGCCCGCGGCCGAAAGGAGCGGTGGAGAAGCAGATGATTTCAAAAACGATCGCCCATCACGGGCGCATGCAGTAGGCGATGTATGCGTACGTGTCACCACGGCTCCGTCATGCCAAAAGGTCATTAGAAAGTTCAGAACGAGGCTACGTTTTAAGTTGAAAACGCCCGGCGGCTCCTACCTCACGGTATACCTCCTTCCGCTATCGGGGCTATCCGAAAAGGAGACGAGCGAGCCGGCGCAGGCGGATGTGCACGGTGCGGGCTCGGCTGAAGTCCGCTTACATACTCACTTGCCACTCTTCCGCTTCTGGTCCCATTCGCGCTGCAGCTTGCCGCCAGACATAAGGTTCTCGAAGAAGCCGGGCGCACCATCATCCTCCGCGACCCAGCCATCATCGAAGTACGAGCCACGGTCGTCCAAGTTGAAATTGTTCGCCTCGAGCTCGAATTGGAGTGCTGCGCCGCCTTCAGCCTCGGGCTTGTTCAGATTGACCTTTTTGAGATCACCAAGCATGGGCGCACCGGCTCCCATCGCCATTACTTGCATCAGGCCGTCGAGGGAAAGCTTCTTCTCGACCGGCTTCGCCTTCTTGCCATCGTCTGACACCTCGATGGGCTCCCACGGCATGCGCATCGCTACGGATGAGCATAGCGATTGATGCACTACAGGCACACCTGCTGTGAAGCCTGACACGACGGGCAAGATTAGGTAGAGGCTCCTCATTGCGGAAAAAAGACCGCCGTCTCGTTAATTAAAATTGTTAGGCCAGAACACGTAAAGCTGGCGCTTACCGTTTGCGTGAGACTTCGCATGGCCATCGCCCCCAAAAGCAACTTTCAGAATTTCTTTCTGTGCTTTGAGGATGCCAGGAAATCTGCTTTGCGGACGCCCAGCCCCTCGCTTTTCTGCAGAGGAGTGTGGGTGTGGACCTCATGCGAAGTAAAGAGGAGGAGGCCACGCAGGTGCCGCTCCCGCTCGTAAAGACCCTCCGCGAAGAGTTCGGCATCTCTGTGAAGGAAGCCAAGGACGCTCTCTTGAAAGCCAATCTCGACGTTTATCGTGCACGTAGCATCCTGAAAGGCGAGGCATCTGCACCATCTTCACCTGCGCCGACGGCGGCAAAGACTGTCACCAAGACCATCGTGACTCCGTTGGCGCAGCTGAAGGAGGCCACCAGCAAGGAGGCTGCGCTGGCAGCAGAGGAAGCTGCTCTTTTTGCAGACGAGGCACGCCTTGTGGCTGAGGAGGCGGAGCTCAACGAGCTCGAGAGTGACGGAGCAGCGCCAGCGGCCGACGATATTGACGATGAGGAGGCTGCACTGCTTGCCGAAGAGGCTGCGCTCGCAGCTGAGGAAGCGGCCATCCTCGCGGAGGAGGAGGATCAAAACCGGGCCGCGCAAGAGGAGGACGACGCTGAGGCCGCACGGCAGGCGGCCGAGGACGCTGCCGAGGAGGCCGCCCTGCAGGCGGAGGAGGAGGCATTGAGAACCGAGGAGGCCAAATTGGAAGCCTTGCGGATGGAAGCTCAGGAGGCAGCGGCGAGAGAGACCAAGAGGGCGGCGCAATCGGCGGCGCTCGCGACCAAGCGCGACGAGAAGCGGCGGGAAAAGGAGGCGGCGGAGAGGCGCAAGCTCGAGGAGGAGGCGGCGTGCGAGCGCGAGGCGGCGGCGGTCGCGGCCGCCGCTGCCAGGGAGAGGGAGCGACTGGAGGGGCGGCGGCGCGAATCGGCGGAGCGCGCGGCGCGTGTGCTTGAGGCGGAGAGGAGACGAGCCGAAGAGGCGGCGGCGGAAGCGGCTGAGTTGCAATCCGAGGCAGTGGAGCCTTCCGAGACGGGGCCATCCGAGGCAGTGGAGCCTTCAGAGACGGAGCCAAGCGCGGCTGCACTCTTGGCGAGGTTCCGAGCGGAGGCGGCAGCGGCGACGGCGGCCGGTGCGGCGCTGCCCGCCGATGTGGCCGAGGCGCTCGAGCTCGCTCTGCAGCAGGAGCGCGAGATGGAGGTGTTGGACCGGCAGGAGCTCCGGATCGAGATCGAGGAGATGCTCGACGAGCGGCGTGCCTCGGTGGGCGCTGTCGTGGGCGTCGGAGGCGGAGCACGCGGACGCGGAAGCGGAGGTGACGGTGGAGGTGGAGGTGGTGGCGGCGGCGGCGGCGGCGAGGGTCGGCATAAGCGCCGCGCTCCGAAGCCGAAACCGACTGAGCCAGACGTGGCGCGAACTGCGATGCGTGCTGAGATCGAGCGGGAGGTGCGCGCGCAACTCTCGTCGCTCTCGTCGCCACCGATGCTGACCCAGCCGCCCCAGGCGCCCCAGCCGCCCCAGCCACAACAGTATGCGATGGTCGCGTATGGAGCAGCGGCAGCCTCGTCACCCAGCCATGCGCCTCGCCACGCCCAAGCGCACCCCTCGCACTGGGGCGGCGAGGCGCCATACCAAGTGCTGTACCAGGTCCATCCTCAGTCGGCATGGGGTGCGAGGCACGGCCAAACGTCTGGAGGGCCGACGGGACGCAGCACCAAACCCGGACGGCTCGACGGTACCCTCCTAAGTGCCAAAGGTACCGTCCCAAGCGCCGTCCCAAGCGCCGATGAGCTGTTGCCTACCGAGACTCTGCTAGCGCAGCTCAGGCTCGCGTTTGATTACTTCGACGTGCGGCGTCTCGGCTCAATCGGCGCGCGCGAGCTGCACGACGCGCTCACGACTCTGGGCGCATCGCTCAGTCGTAAGCAACTCGAGGGTGTGATCGCTCGCGCCGATACGAGCGGTGGGCGGCTACCAACTCGATCCGTGTATTGCATGCTGATTGCGCCTCTGATTGCGCCTCTGATTGCGCCTCTGATTGCCTCCCTCATCAGGTACTGGTCGGATCGACTTTGCGGACTTTGTTGATGCGGTCGCCTCCGGGCTGCATCCGCTGCATGTGAGCCTGCCGCTCGAGGCTGCGGCGCCCTACGAGGCGCTGCTCACGACGACGCCCTACGAGGCGACGAGTCGAGGGGGGGCGCCGCCCCATGAGTTCTTGCATGCGCGCGCCCCGTCCTACTTCCACGCGCCGGCGTACGTCGAAGAGGACCCGGATCATTGGAAGTGGGATGTCCCACTTCCACCGAGCATTCCGGTGGACCAGTTCGCGGAGCGGCCGCATGCGTGGATCGGCGGCCGGTCCGTCGAAATTCCCGAGATGAACCCCGATATGAAGATGAACAGGGATGCTCGGCCGTGGCATGCTTGGCCTTCGCTGCCGGAACCCTACTCTGAGAACGATCCGCCCTCACCATTGCCGCCCAACCCACCAAAGCCGTCGGCAATGCTGCCAAAGCCGAAGGCATACTATATCGAGCCGCCCTCAATGCTGCCGCCAAAGCTGCCGCACCAGCACCAGCACCAGCGCCAGCATCAGCAATTCCAGGCCCCGGCCATGCGCCCGCCGCCCCTGCCGCCGCCGCCGCCTCTGCGCCCGCTCAGGGGCGAGGCCGCGGTGAGGCAGGAGTTGCGTCGTCGTGAGCGGGAGCGGCTGCTGCTGCAGCTCGAGCGCCGCCGCGCCGAGCGATCCGAAGTCGAGCACGAGCTCGACAATCTCCGGCGTGAGCACGAGGAGCTCCGCACCCAGATGCATGAGGAGGCGAGGCGCAAGCGGCTTGGGGCCTTCCAAGCTTCCCAAGCTTCCCAGCCGGATCCGACGCGCTCAGCGACGCCCGCGCTCAACAAGCTGCGAGCTGCTCTCCCAGGCAGCGCCGACGCAGCCGTTTCCGCCGCGTCAGCGGCCAATGCGCGTGGCGGTGGTGCGCGGGGTCCAGCCGCCAATCTGGCCGCCGCCGCCCCGCCAAAAGGAGGCGCTGCCAAGCCCGCCGTTGCCAAGGGGATGGCTGCCAAGGGAGCCACTGCCCCAGGCTCGCCTAAGAATGCTCGACCGAAAACGCCGACCAAGCGAGAAAAGGTAAACTCGCTCGCCGCGGCCAACAAGCTGCTTTAGGAATTGTTTCCACTTTCCAGAGGGTCCGAGGCCAGAGCGGGCGCGGTGTCAAAGACGTCGAGACGCGCGGACCATCACCTCAAGTATCGTTGCAGCTCTTAGATAGAAAAGGCGTAGGAGGTAGGTTGAGTTTTAGTTGTAGGGAGTCACATCTGATCGGATAGACTCGGTGAACGGCAACGCGCGCCAGAACAGGCCACACGGCCACGCCGCGGTCCGGCGCCACCCGACCACCCGACGACCCGAGAGACCGAGGACCGGCGAAGGAGCTCGCGCACGGCTCCTCGCCCCATATTTGCATTCATAGACGAGGCTACTCATGTCGATGCGACCGCGGTTGCAAGATCGCCAGCGCGCTATCAAGGTCCTCGTCGAAAAGCGAAGAGCTCCGTCGCACGAGTGAGGCATGTACGGCCGAAGCAGCGGCCGGGAAATTGGCCGGTGGATCTGAATCTCCAGTGAGCGGCTGCCGGCAGAGCGGGCACGATGAGCGAATTGCTAGCCATACACTGATGCAGTCTCGATGGAAGACGTGCAGCTCTGAGCAGGGCATGTGGATGAGCGCCTGGCCCTCTTGGAAGGCACTGGTGCAAACAGAGCAGTCCAACGTAGCAAGATGTGGCGCAAAGGGCACATCAGGAAGTCGTGCGATGGCGCTCCATGCCAACGGCGGCCTGGAAGGAAATTGTCGAGCTGCCGCCGCAGATAGTCGGTCAAGTGCACGGCGGCGCACGTCGGCGGCCTCCGCGTCCAAAGCCGCCGTTCGTGCAGCAGGCGAGCGGTCAAGGCCGAGTCTGCTCAGCTCAGCATCGAGGACTGCTGTTACAGCTGCTGTTGCGGTCGAGCCTGTGGCGGATGCTGTCGGCCGTGGTGCAGACACTTGGTTTTCATACCATGACAGCCATGACGGCCGCCGTGAGGTGGACATTTCTAGAATGACGGAGGGGAGACATGACGGGGCTTCAAGAGTCACTCTAAAATAGAGTCGATCTTTCGAACAGAGTCGCGCTAAGCTCGCTGGCGGCCAGACGCGGAGCCGCAAATCCGGACGCCCCGGGACTCTGAGGTGCAACATGTACAGTGACGCTGTATAAGTGCGTTGTACAGAATCCACACGCGACAACCAGACGCTGCCGCCGCCCAGCGTCCTCACGCTCACGGGCTCACCAGCCGCCCTTGCCGCCCTTGCCGCCGCCGCCCTTGCCGAAGGAGCCCTTGCCGCCGCCGCCCTTGCCGCCCTTGCCGCCGCCCCATCCCTTGCCGCCTCCATCGCCCTTGCCGCCCTTGCCGCCCTTTCCACCCTTGCCGCCCTTGCCCCAGCCAACGGTGAAGCCGCCGCCGTAGCCGCCGCCACCGCTGCCGCCGCCGTAGCCGCCCTCCTCCTTGAGGTTGGGTAGTTCGCTCTCGGCCAGCCTGAGCCAATCGTTGCTCGGGTCTTCGAGTGTTGGGCGGAGCAGCTCGAGCGTCTCCTCGTTGACGTCGAAGACCGCGCCGCGGTTGTCGGCAGTGAGCTTCATGTGGCGCACGTTGTCCACCCCGTCGGTATGGCCCATCGGGAGTACCCGACGCAGCGCACCGAAGACGAAGCCGGCGCCCTGCACGTAGTCGGTGCGGAAGGTGGCCACCATCGTCGCGAGGCCATCATGGTGCGTGATGAGCGAGCGGTGCTGTGGTGGACGCAGTGTGCCCGTGGCAAGTGCGAGCGCCGCCGCGAGCGCTTCGGTCGCGTCGCCGCCCTTGGCAGCGAGCAAACCCGCGGCTGCCGCCATGAAGTGTTTCGTCACGTCGGGGCCGATGGTGGCCGCGTCAGAGGCGGCAGTTTGCGCGGCAGTGGCGAGAAGCGTGTGCGGGTTGGGCGAGGGAAGCCACTCGAAGGTGTTGCCCGTGGTGCGTTCGATGGCTTGAAGAGCCTGCCGATCACGCGGGCCGACGAGCGTGACGCAGATGCCCTTTCGCCCCGCGCGCCCCGTGCGGCCCGAGCGATGCACGTACGTTTCCGTGTCCTCTCGGCCACTCATGCGACGCACGGGCGGCTTGGACTGGACCACGAGCTCCACGATCATGTCGAGCCCACGCGCCGCCACGTCGGTAGCGATGAGGACGCGGAAGCGGCCGGAGCGAAAGGCTGCCATGACCTTTTCCCGCGTCGCCTGCGGGATGTCGCCGTGGAGCACCTTGCACTCGACCTTGAGGGCTTCTGAGGAGGAGAGGGAGTCACACTCGGCCTTGGTGTCGCAGAAGACGATGACGCGCCCGGTGGACGACGCATACATCGCGATCACGTCGTTGATCGTCGCGCCGCGCATCGCGAACGGCCCGGGCGCGCCGATGGCCAGGTGGCGCACGTCTGTGGAAGCCGATCCCGGGAGCGCTGTGGTGAGCACTTGCATGCAAGGCAGGTCATCAGTGGCAATCAGCGTACCTGTGGAAGCCTTGACGTCTTTGTCGCCGACGAGGTCGACGATGGTGGGCGTCGTGTGCATGTACGTGGGTGCCACCTCGCGTACCCAAGCGGGCAGCGTCGCCGAGAAGAGGCACGTCTGGCGCCCCTTGAGTGTGCACTGTCCCAGGATCGCCTGCATGTCCTCCGCGAATCCCATATCGAGCATCTGGTCGGCTTCGTCAAGGGCTGCGAAGGCGATCTCGTCGAGCAGAAGGACGCCGCGCTCGGCGAGGTCCTTGATGCGCCCGGGCGTGCCGATGACCAGGTCTAAGCCCGCGCGAAGCGCCGTGCAAGACGGGCCCATCGGCGTGCCGCCGTAGACGCAATACGACTCGAGACCCGGCGCTACAGACTGCACCTCGCTGGCCACTTGTTGCGCGAGCTCGCGAGTAGGCGCCATCACGAGGCCCATCGGCTTGCGACCCGGCCTTCGCATCGTGCCCGTCTGCTTGCGTAGCGCGAGCACCTTCTCGACGAGCGGCAGCGCGAAGGCCAGCGTCTTGCCCATGCCGGTGCGCGCGCGTCCGATCAGATCCTTGCCTGCATTCAGGTGGTCAAAGCAGGCGGCCTGGATCGGGAAGAGTGCCTCGACGCCACGATTGCGAAGAGCCTGCACAGTCTCCGCCGACAAGTTGAACTTGGAGACTGCGAGCCGCGCGTCGTCGCGCGCATCGTCGCCTAGTGAATCGTCGGCTTCCTCGTCCCCAGGCTCCTCCTCGGCCTCTCGCCGCAACATCTCATCGTAGGCCGCTGCGTGCTGCTGGAGCTGCTGCTGCTGCTGCTCATCGTCGGTCACCGAGTCGTCGCTCGCCGGAGCGGGCGCGGGCGCCCGTTTGACGCGCTTGGCGGACCGCGGCTTTCCCTCTGCGCTCTCCTCCTCGGCCGCTGCTACGCGCTTCTTCTTGGGCGCGGCAGCCTTCTTCTTGGGCGGCGCATCGTCGTCGGCAGCCTCAACAGCAGCAGCGAGCGAGGCAGCTGGCAAAGCGATCACCGTGGCTTTCTTCTTTGTGAGCTTCAGGACGTCCTCGTCATCCCATATCGCCTTCTTCTTCACCTTCTTGATAGGAGTTGGCGGCATGGTAAGAGTATGGACGGAGGAATCGACGCGGGTCGCTGTCCTCGTCGCAAACCGTTACGCAGCGCTGCCAGGGACGCACCGTTACGGCGGCCTCGGGGCTTCGTTGAGAGGCGCGCCCGTCTCCAGTGTGTCGGGTAAGGCCCGTGTGCGTGTCACCGTTACTGTACAGGACGGTGCTCTACTTCGCACCGAAACAGCACGAAGCCGCGCGACGCAAATTTCCCGATGGCGGCAATTATCGCTTCGACAGTCCTCCCGCTGTGCTTTCCAGGCCTCGCTTGCCAAGATCGAGCGCTTGCCGGAACCCCCGATTGCAGAAGCCCTCCCTCACCAACCCAACATACACGCCAGGTTCGGCAACCGCCCAACGCTCACTCACCGCCACCTCCGCCACTGTCGCCTCCTCCCCCTCTTCCGCCTATGTCGGTCTACGATGCCACTGTGGCTGGCGCCGCCGCCATCTATGCTGGTGCAGGAGGCAACCTCGTGCCGTGCCCGATCTCGGGCGGCTACGCGGCGCCGTGGCACAATGGCAGCCTCGTGTGTCGTTCGCCCACAACGGGCACATGCAACAGCACATTTGCCTTGCAAAAGCGGCTGAGCGGGCACGGCAAGTGCTTTCCGGACGGGGACTTTCTTGTCGGCCAACAAATCATGTGGGGCGGCTACGGCTGCTACCCCGGCTTGGACAAAGTCTGGGTTGTGAATCGCTGCGCCGCCCGCATGACGTGCGAGAATGGCCGCACTGTCAATTGCGGCACGTCTTCAAACAACGGACACACTAATTGCAGTTGCGTCGAAGTTCGGTTGTAATTGAACTCGTTAGAGGAAAAACTAGAACGCGCTTCCGACTGCTAGACTATGAAGGTCTTCTCGAACTCCTCCGTGTGTCGTGTCCCTGATCGTCGGCGGCCAGGCCTGTCATTATCTGGTGTGCGCCGGGGCGTGTCCCCGCGGCCGCACACCCCGGCACAAGCACACCGGCATGCAGCACGACAACGTGCATCTGCAAATCCCTAGTACCAGTCCACAGCCAGTCTTTGAAGACTCAATAGTCGCGCGCCCTTGAATCTGTAGTTCCAGTAGCCTGTGCCATAGTCGAGCAGAAACTCCTCACCGGCGGCAACTGGACGCGTGCATGTGACGTGCAGAACAAAGGAGTCGATGCCCGGTAGCCAGTTGATGGGCTTGACTTCGCAATTCCTTCGTCGAGTGGAATGGTTGATGAGGTGCCCGGCACCAGCCAGAGGTCCGGGTGCGTTGCGCGCAACATTCTCCGCATCAATGATTTTATCTCCAATGTCCACCGTATAGTTGCCGCTCGTTCGACCGAAAGCGAATGCGACTCCATACTCGGCGGGAGAGCACCGTAGTCCAGTGTAGCGTGTTACGAGCTCGCCCTCTTTGAACGGTCTCAGCGCGAAGAGCCCATCTCCTATCGATCCGCAGCTGCGCGTCTGGATATCGACACCAAGCGCAGGCATCGGCCGCCCTACTGCTCGCAATATGGTCTCCATGATAGCGGAGCTCACGTCACCCGACAGACGAGCAGGTTGAAGAAGCGCCGGTCTGTTGTAGGGTGATAGCAGCGACAGCAGCAGGCCCGAACGCATAACGTGTAGCACCCTTCAGAAGGCGCACGACGACATGCGATATGTTTTTCTCTCGTGCGTGAGAACGCGTGGCTTCTTACCACCCCTAATACGGAACACGCGTTATGTTGAGCTCACACGAAAAACGTCTCCTAGGATTCCTCTGAAAAAAAGAGCCTTCAATAAGTTTCCTAGTTGATTCTCAGCGTATCACACTCACAATTCGTCACGCTCAGGAGGTCTTCACACTCACAATTCGTCACGCTCAGGAGGTCTTCACACTCACAATTCGTCACGCTCAGGAGGTCTTCACACTCACAATTCGTCACGCTCGGGAGGTCTTCACACTCACAATTCGTCACGCTCAGGAGGTCTTCACACTCACAATTCGTCACGCTCAGGAGGTCTGTCCCGCTCCCGGTCGGGGCTCGCCTCTGCCGCCGAGAGCTCGCAGCAGCGCAGCAGCCGGCGCAGCAGCGCGAGCGTCGCCGCGGCGTCGCCCTCCGTTGCCCAGTGTGCGATACGCTCGAGCTGGTCGTGCACGAGGAGCAGCTTAGGCCCGTGCCACGACCGCTCGGGCTCCCAGTATCCAGGCTCGTCCTCGATGCTAAGGATGGCGGCATGCTCGCGCGCATACGCGTCGATCTTGACAAGATCGATGCCGGCGTCGTCGCCGCTCCGAGGCGCACACGCAGCGGCCGCCGCCATCTCCTCCGCACGCGATGGCCTTCCGTCTTGAGCAGATTGTCGGAGAAGTTCCTCCTCCGCTCGGTGCCAGCGCGTACTCAGCAGCCGGTCCATCATCTCAATCGGCGTGAGCGATCGGGGAGGGAAGCCGCCGCGTGGCGTCGTCCTGAGCGTCGGCCCCGCCTCCCCTTGGCCGAGGCCGATGGCGCTCATCTCGCTCACCTCCCCGGCCTGCACCCAGCTGAGAAGTGCCCGCAGGAAGGTGAGCACCGCCGCGAACCGCGTTGGAGGTGCCCAGCTCCCCTCGAACGGCAACGGCATCGCGTCGAGCTCTTCCATTCGTTGCATCGCGTGTGAGGCAACCCACACGTTGGTGGAGGCACACGAGGGGGAGGAGCACTCTGTGCGGTGCAGCCAAAATGGCGGCAGGTAGAGCACGTCGCCCGCGCCGACTCGGACGTGCATCACGCAGCGCCCGCTCTCCTGAGAGGCCGCCCGAAGGGTCACATCCGCTGCACCTTCGAAGCAGTGGTCGCACTCGCTACAAGCGGTGGACTCTTTCAGTGCCTCAGCGAAGCTGCTGCTACCGTCCTCGCGGGCGCGTGCAAAGTGGCTGAGGGGGTGCACTCTCGGGTAGAGGTGCCTCGCTGCGTTCGGCGGCAGGAGCCAAAAGTCCTTGGTGCCGTGCAGCTGCGCGTAAACGTTGTGCTGCGTGTCGTAATGCAGTGGGGTAATGGCGCCGGCGGTTCCGAGCCAGATTTTGAGATGATGAAGGCCAGGTGGCGCGCGGCCGGCATCACCCTCCAAAGGAGGAATAGGGGGCCTTCGTTTCGGGAGCTGTGGATAGCGCTCGATGGTCGCGAGGAGCTCATTGAGGCCGTGCTGCAGGACCGGCAGCGACGCGCGGCCGTCCTCCTCGAGCAGGCTGCCGGTATAGTAATGCACCGTGTGGGGCTCCCAAAACCGCTCCATGGGCATCATGGCCGCTGACGTCTCGTTGTAACGCCGCAGCGGGCGGAAGCCGTATGGATTGGCCTCGTCTGCAGCAGCGACGCCCATATCCACGTTCCAGAATGCATGGGAGCCTGACGAGCTATTACCAATGCGCACCGGCCCCAGCTCCCGCACGAGAACCGCAATTCCAGCAGGCGTCCACGCGTCAGGGTCGATGGACTGCCACACGGGCCAGACCGAGTCAGCGACTAACCCCGGTCTTAAAGAATCGACGGCGATGTGTATCGATCCGTGTCGGTCTATCTTACGTCCCGGCGAGCTCGTGTGTGATTCGACTTCTTGTGGCCTTCATGAAAAGAGAGTTCCCGCGAGCGCGAAAGGCGAGGTCGACGAAACTTGTGTTTGAAATTTTTTTGGTGCGAGATGGCAGATGCGAGGCTTGGCTCATGCGTCATATCAGCGCTGCATGTGCAAGGCCGTGGGAGGTGCCCCCGTGTTGCATCCTCCCTTCCCCGCGCTCTCCTCGCTCTCGCAGGATGGGTGCATGTTGACCGTGTGGAGGTCGATGCCGTCGCCACGCGCTCTGGTGAGCGGCGCGCTCGCGACGGTGGCCGTTCGCGAGGCCATCGGATACGCGGAGTCGGACGTCGACCGGCCGTTGGAGGAGAGGGACGATACGTCCGAGAGGAACGCTTGCACGCGACGGAAGTATCCGTCCACATCGTAGTCTACTATGTTCTCGTGGCCAGCCCCCTCAATGATGTACGGCTCCCTCCGGTGCTGCGGCGGTAGGCGTTCATAGAGCGTGAGCGAGTGCGAGTAGTGGACGGTGCGGTCGGCGGTGCCGTGGATGAGCAGCACGGGCGCGCTCACGCGACGTATCCGTTTGAAGTTCGGGAAAGGGTCACAAGGTGCGTACACGCAGCGCGGCGAGCAGCACCCTTGCCACGTGCACAATCCGGGAGGCGGCGGGATGAGGAAGCGGAGCCCCGAGAGGATGGGCGTGTGCAGGATGACGGCCGCGTATTTGCGCTTCGTCGCGAGGTACAGCGTCGGCGCCGAGCCGATCGACTGTCCGTACAGGATGATCTGCGTCTCAGCGTCGATGCCGGTTGAGACGAGGTAATCGAAGGCGGCGCGCGCGTCCGAGTACGCATTCGATTCGGTTGGCTGGCCCGTGGCCGCACCGTAGCCCGAGTAGTCGTACGCTGCGACGTTGACATTCAGCCGCGCAGCGAGCTCGATAAAGAAGAAGTACATCTCGCCGCAGTCCATGGCATTTGCATGCGACCAGAGCACGGTCATACGCGCGCCCTCGCAGATGAAGTGGAATAGCGGGATCGACTGGCGGCGCGACGTACGCAGCAGCTTGAGCTCGCAGCGCACTTTCCGCTGCCGGCCCATGTGCAGCAGTGCAGCTGCCATGTCGTGGTGCGCAAAGACCAGCTTGAGGCTGCCATCCTCGGTTCCCTCGAACGAATAGGAGGGTGGTGACGGCGGGTGGAAGGACATGGACGAGGTGAGGCGCTCGATCGAGCACCTGTGCTTGCATAGCAGTACAGCGATCGCGGTCGACATGACGCAACCCATGGCGGAAGAAGATCAATGTCGAGTGAGCCAAATGCTTTCGTCATCGACTGTTCCGTTTTTCATCTTTTCAAGCCCAGGTTGTGCCGGATACCCACATTCGATCCATTTGGATTGGCGGCAATGTCAGCAATCACAAAGGCAGGCACAACAGTCCACGCTTTTTTCCAAGATTCCCAAGGGAAGATTCCAAGTTTCCAACACCTTGTTCCAACACATACATGTATTACGTGCTTGAAACTAGGCTTGATACGCACACATCTGAATTTTCAATTGGAATTTATGTCAACACCAACGGGCCCCAACAGGGTAAAGCTGGCGCCTGCGCTGCGCAGTCCTCGCGCGCACGAGTTTTGCCAAAATTCGCGTCTGACACACAGTAAGTCCCGTGAGCGTATTTTCGTCATGTTGACGAAGTACCGGTAATAATGACGTCGTGCGGAACCCGTTCAGTATTTAGATTTGACTGGTTCATCCGCGGTCGAGCCAACCATGCAACGCGCTCCGAGTTCCGGATCCATCCACCCGGGCTGGGCACCCCGCCCGGGCTCGGCCCCCTCCCGCCCGGGCTCGGCCCCGGCGGGGTTTGTGCGTTCCCAAAGCGCGCAGAGCCTGACCCAATCGTGGGGCGGCTTGAGCCGTGCATCATCCCGTTCATCGTTCCGTCCTTTCCAGGAAGATGCACAGCGTCAGAAGCGCATGCAGCGTATCCACGAGCAGGCGGATCAGATGGCAGAGCTGCTGCAGAGGCAAATTCAGGAGAAACTGCTGCGGGCACGAGTGCTGCCCCGTCCGCAGTCCGCCGCGCAGCTTCCCGCGTACGATCCCGCATTCGATCATGTTGGCATGTACCCGCACCTCCATCGCGACCCGTCAGGCTTCATCTATGCTTCGGCGAAAGCCAAAGCCAAACCGGGCTACGTGTACAAGCTCGGCTCCAAGGGTTATGGTTACTACAAGGACTACACCTATGTGGCGCCACGCATGCCGACTGCAAAAGAGCTAAGAGAGATCGAAGCTGCCACGAGGCGTGAAAAAGAAGAGGCTAAGAAGAAGCTGGCTCCGAGAAAGAAGGAGGCCAAGGTGTATAAGACACACGAGGAGAAGTTCCAGGCGGAGAAGGAGACCAAGATGCTCTTGGCAGCGGCTGAAAGTGGCCTCAACAGCCGCTTCACGGACATGTACAAGGCCTTCCAGTACTGCGATCTTGATCGCTCCGGTCGTCTCTCTCGCAGCGAGATCCGACGTGCCCTGGACCTGTGGAACATACCCATTGACGATCGCCAGCTGGATCTCCTTTTAGGCGAAATCGACGAAGACGGCGACGACGGCATCAGCTACGAAGAGTTTGTCGATAAGCTCGCCCGCGGGACGGTCGCCAATGCGGCCATGGGCAAGCGCGGCCTTCAATCGTTGGAGGCGATGGGAGTCGCTGCAGACGAGGTGCTTGCCATCCAGCTCAAGGGTGGCACGAAGATTACTAAATACAGTGTCTCAATCAACAGCTAACACAGATGCCGAAGTGACTGGGGCGGCATACCGGCATTAAACGATGAGAGATAAAGGTGACGACAGACGACACGGGTCGACACCAGGGCAGCACCGCACGCGCAGCCGCAGCCGCAGCGCCGCAGGCACACCCACAGTCACTCGATTTCGTCTGTCGTCTCTCTCAAAAAGCGACACTGTCAGACTTCACACCGCAATGTGTATAAGAATAACACAATTAGATTTTAGATGTCACAATCGGACCTCCGCACCGCCCCGCGGCGCGCGATCCGACGGCGCCCGCGCGCAGGGCGGGCGGGGACGCGCCGGGCGTCAGAGAGGCATCGTCACGCTGCAGAGGCGGGCGTCCACAGAACCGAGAACGTCCACCTGCGACCTGGTTCGGTTTTTATCGGATCATATCCAAATGTCATAGAATACGTATGACCTGAACGCCGCGGGGGATCGCGTCCGCGATCGGCGGCAGCGGCGCGCGGATGTCGAACCGTGGCTCACGACGGCGGACGGGCGACGCCGACGGGGCTCGCGATTTTGTCCAAAACGTCGAGCCAGTGCCGTCTGCCGTGGTGCGTGGACCCAGCCGGACCCGTGTCAATTCTGACGTCACCGCCCAAAGCCCTTGATGCCTGCCCACGGATCCTTCTTCTCCCTCGGCGGAGCCACAGGAGTGCCAACGACGGGCTCCGGCTGCTGACGAAGACGCTCGAGAAGTGACTGCGCCATCGCTTGGTCTAACACGTCATCGCAAGACCCGGCGCGACGCTCGTATGCGACGATTGCCCCTGGCAGTCTCGCACGATGAGTCGGGATACTCTCTCCGCGACCGAGCACTGTGAAGTCGATGGCCACATCGTCGAGCTCACAAAAGCCACGGCTCGCAAGCACGGCTGCCGACTGCGGGGTTGACGACGCTTGCAGGTCCTCGAACCTCGCGTTCGTACCATTTGCGGTGGCGCAGTGCTCGAGCCACGCCTCGATGCAGCCGTCGAGAGCAAGGCCCAGTGCCTCGACAGCCTCCGGATTTTCCTTCAGGATAGAGCTCCTGAGGTAGTCAAGCCGCGCAGCCTGCTTGTCGAGCCGGGCTATGGCGGAGGGCGCGCCAACCGATGTTGGGTTGGTCGGTGGTGCAAACATTGCCATCTGCAATGGTTTGATGCCGCCGTCTTTGAAGACGGCGACCCAGTGGACATGGTCGGATGTTGTTGCAGTCGCCTTCACCCCAGCCAACTCGGCGGCAATCGCCGCATTGCATGGCGTCTGCAGCCTCCAACCGTTTGCGAGCAGTGCCGCCTCACACAGAGGAGAGCAGACGGCCGTCAGGAGGAGAAAATGGCCGGTTGCGAAGGTTTTGCGTCGTCCGTCATGCATGATGCCAACCGCACGCCGAGTTCTGTTGAGTGGAGCGGCGCGCGCCTGTGGACCTGGACAGGGTGTGCAGAAATCGAGTTTAGTCAAATCGTGCAGGTCAAACAACTCAAGTCAACTCAAGTCAAGTTCACTACAGCTGAGAAGAGGCCCACGAGATACGCGCCATTTATTGTATGGCGGTCCAACCTTGAAAGTTGAAACCACACCAATTGAACTTACCGGGTACAGTACCGGTATTGAACGAGTACATGTTATGCGAGACTGTCTTTCGAGACTGCCATTACGAGCCGGACCAATCCATTGTGAAGATATACGTTTCCTGACTTGACTTGTGATTTGTCTTGACTTTACCTCTCGAAAGTCCTCGTGCGTTCGACGCAAGCTGTGGGGAAACGATCCAAAACGTGACTCAACGTTCGGCGAAGAGGGCGCTCACACGCTTGAAGGAAGATCCTTTTGGGCTGGCTGAGTGCTGAAGTAGCGGGCGGTCAACATGGCGTCCGCGATGATGACGATCTTGAAGAGAAGGGCCAACGACCAGGCGAATCTGGCGGACGGCGGCGCGGGTTTAGCGGCGCAACAGCAAGCCTTCAGAGACATTCTCGACGCCAAGGATCTCGCCCGGCAGGAGCGTGCAGACAGGAATGCGGCATCGTCTGCACCCGTTCGCTGCTTCAATGCGTTATTGGACGTGCTCAACAGCATGACGATGCAGACATTGATGTACATCATCTTCGTCGCCATCTTCCAAAGCTTGAGCGGGAGCATGCGGGTGACGGAAGAATTTTTTGTTGATAAAATCGTGCAGGACAAGCTCGTACAGCCCGACATCTTCTCGGCCGTCCGACGCGCGGCCGACATCTATGAATGGGGAAACACCGTACTGCTGCCTGGGCTCTTTGGCGACATGGGGCCGTGCACGGAGACTCCTGGGTCATATGCCTACCCGAAGACGTGCGTCGACGAGGCCTGGCCAGATGGGGACGGCTCGATGCATGGCGACGGAGCCCGTCCGTACAGCGTTCCGGAGCTCGTGGAGCTGATGGACCAGCTGGATTGGACAGAGGGCGTCATGATCCGACAGGTGCGAGCGGGCGCCCAGGACTGCCCTGCCTTCCAGACACTGGGAGATTGCTTTCCATTGCTCGGTGCACCAGACGGGCTCATGACCGGCGGCAGCACGGAGCCCTTCGGGTTCAACTGGACGCATCCCGACGAAAGCCCAGAGCATCCATGGACCTTCTTCGCCCCGGAGCAGCTGGGCTCCAACCCTGCTGGCATCACGTCCGGCCAGCCCCTCTTCCAGGCGAACTGGGAGGGTTCGGGCTTCGTCGCCGTCATGATCCCTTTCTTTTCGGATACCTTCTTGGAGCCTGAGAGCGGCACCGCGCGCGAGATCACCGACTATCGGGACTCGTACGTCAACGTAACTAACGGTCGAGTGGGTCGCTACCACTGCATCCGCACGTCCCTCAACGGCATCCACATCAAGCAGCTGTGCGATCCAGGACAGGACGGCAACGGTACCGGCACCCTTACTGGCGCCGTCCGCAATGCTGCCGAGGAGTTTTGGAACGACTTGAAGCGCGGCCACTTCATCGACGCGCGCACGAGGCTGATGACTATCACGCTGCAGCTTAAGGCCAACAGTATTGGAGTGCGCTATCGCACGACGCTCATCTTTGAGCAGTCAGCGCCGGGCGCTTGGCTCACGTCGTACAGCGTCGAGACACGCCTCCTCTCCAAAACTCAGATCGCAAGCATGCTCACGTTCGCCAACGTTGCCCTCGCGCTGATCATCTTCTTCTGCCTGCTTGAGGGCGTCGAGCTCTCGAACTCCGTCGTCGCCTACTTCGCCAACATGTGGAACGTCATGGACTGGGCCAACTACATCATCTTCTTCTTCACGTATAATGGCATCCTGTACTACCTCCAGACCCTGACCGAGACGCCCGAGAACGCGGGCTGCGCAAGCTACATGTGCTCGCAGGTGGGCTACTTCGACGATTGGAAGGTGATGAAAGCCTTTTCGGACGCCAAGACGGCCCTCTCCCTCTGCGTGTGCGTGCAACTCTTCAAGGTGATGAAGGTCTGCGCGTTGCTCATGCCCAAGATGGGCCTTGCCACAGCGGTACTCAAGAAGACTGCTTTGGATTTGTTGTTCTTCGGCGTCACATTCATCATCGCCATGTTTGCATTCTCGATGATGCTCCAAATTCAGCTAGGCCCGGTGATGGAGAACTATTCTTCTCAGATCCCAGCTTTCTTGGCACTCTTCCGCGCGCTGTTTGGCGACTTCGACATCAACGAGATTCTGACCAACTCTGGAAACTATCTCAACGCTTTGCTCTTCCTTGGATACCTCTTCGTCGCCGTCTTCATCATGCTCTCGATGTTCCTCGCCATCCTCGCTGAGGGGCAGGTCGCCGTTCGCGACGATGAGAAGAACTGGAGGGAGTCGATGGCAAGCGCGGGCAAGCTCGATGATGAGTACGGTGTCGTGTCGGCCACGGGCCGTCTCGTGTCCTCGTCGATCATTCAGCCCCTACGCACTGCATTGCTAGCGCCTCTTCTTGAGGACGAGCCAGAGGCCAAGGCTGAAGAGCCCGCCGCCGGAGCACCCGACGCCGGAGCACCCGAAGAGGTCGTCGGAGTGCCAGCTGAAACGGAGTCTCTGCTGAATTCATTGCCCGCTATTGCCGAGTCGATGCCGCAAATGGTGCAAGTGCTCGGCACGCTGTCCGAGCGCTTGAGCGCGATCGAGTCCATGCTCGCCGGCGATAGCTCCCCGCGCATGTCACCGGTCCCTGAGGTCCCTGAGCCGCTACCTGAGCCGCGGCGCTCTTCAAGCTTCAAGGCGCAGACGAAGGAGCCGGAATATGCTCCGGCGCCAGCAGCCATCGTAAACGATGGTCGGCCTCCTCTTCACAGCAGCCCTTCGAAGTCCGACGTAGCAAGGCTTTGGGTGTAGAGTGCTTCGAGCATAATCTCGCAGGTGCTCGACGTGCAGTAGTTGCTTCAGTCACCATGTTACGAACGGTGCGGTGCGGTTCGGGGTATTTGCATGCCCCACATCCATGGCAGATAAGATCGGCGGAGATAGGTCACGCGCGGCGGAGGGACTTGGGTCATGGCGGTAATAGAACTACCGTCTCGGTAACCCCGTACCGCAGGTCTCGACGACACTCAAGTGGGGATATCGCAGTTTCACATTCTACGAGTATAGAGTAAGTTCAAAACCGTGGATGAGCGATCGACTAGCGTGGGCGCGTGGGCGCGCGGGACCGACGTCGCGGCCGGAGACGCCTGTGTTACGGTCCCGCGGTTCGCGATGCGCCGGTGCTCCATTCATGCGCGAATGGCGGATTAGGACGAGCCCGCCAATTCCAGGATCGCTTTCCTCAATCCGCATCGGGATCATCCAGTAACGGGAGCAGATCCTCCTCCTCCTCGTCGTCGTCCTTCGCCTCCTGCCGCTGCACCGGCGCCATGGCCAACGACTCCCTGCCGCCTCGACTCTGGACGCCGCTCCCGCTCATGCCTTCGGTCGTCGCTGAGCGGCTCGTAGCTGTGGGAGGGGCGTCGACGCCGTCGAAAAAGGAGTCAGCGATGCCCATGTCCAGCCCAGGCAGGCGCGAGGGCGTGGGCGTCGCGTTGGGCGCGATGGGCAGCGCGACGCCGCTGTCGCGCGCCATTATACTGGGCGGTGGTTCGAGACGAGGGGCTCCAGCTGGTATCGCGCTGTGACGGTGGATCGTGAGGGGCCCGAAGCCGCCGAATCCGCCCGCGGGCGTCCGCGGCGCCTCCTCGAGCGAGAGCTCCATGCGCGACGAAACTCTTGACGAAACTCGTGTGTCCGCCGCGCCGCTGAGCGCAGTCGCGGGCACCGAGCGAGCGCCGTCGAGCGCGTCGGAGCTGGGCGGCGCCGTACTGGGCGGCGGCTCAAGTCCGGCGGCCAACGCTCGCACGGTCGCCTCGGCATGGCTGAGCTTGCTGGCGGCCTCACGCTGCGCCGCCGCGAGCGCGGCCTGCTTGGCACGGTAGTACGGAAGTCGTAAGAAGGCATGCATCGTCGGTAGACCCACACAGTCGACCATGCTCGTACGGACGGCCACAATCAGTCGGCCGCTCCGCTTGGCCTCGTCCTGGGCCGCCCGCTCGACCTCGGCCCATGCGACCAGCTGCGAGCTCGAGCCCGCACCACCGTCGCCGCCCACGCCAACGCTCTCGTAAGCCTCCTCTTCGGAAGCATCCGTGCAGTCGGCAAAGTTGGACGCGAGCAGCACCGGCACGTGGGCTGGCGCCTCGCCAAGCAGCCGTAGCGCGTACACAAAGGTCCACCGCTTTCGTGGGTCGAAGAGCACGATGGCCGCATCGGCGCCGCGCCATACGTCGATCGTCGGGCCGGCGGAACTGCCGCTCTCACAACTATGACTGTGCTTGAGCGTGGGGGACAACTGTGACGGACGGCGGCACAGGTCTGCATCGACGACGTCCCAAGCTTCGACCTTGACCACGTCCGGGCTGCCCTCGCAGTGCCAGTCGATTGTACCGACGGTGAGCTCGCTGGAAGCCTTCATCTCCGGCACGTGGGACAAACCCTGCAGGCGGCGCAGTAAGCTCGACTTGCCCGTCTGCACATCGCCGCGGAGCACAATTTTGATGTTCAGCCGTGCACCGTGGCCAAGCTTGCGTTGCAGCTCGACCGACAGGCGCATCGGCGATATGGTCGGGCGCGGTGGCGGCGCGCCTAGGAAGCTGGACGACGACGCGTTTGCTCCCATTCTTCACACGCACGGACCGCGCGCCGACGTGTGAACTGGCGAGGTGAATTTTGAATGCGGTGTGCAGTCTGTGTCCGTGCACCCAAGAAGTTTTATTTGAACGTTTCACGCGATGCTCTGAGCGGCATCGCTCTAGCGCTCTCAGACCAACGAGGCTACCACGCTTGCCAGCTCGTCGGAAGCGCTCTGCAGCGTGGCGATCTCGCACGCGAGATGCTGAGCAGCGCGGGCTGCCTGGGCGAGCCCAGCTCCAGCCGTTAAGCCATCGCCACCGCCACCGCCGCCACCACCACCACCGCCGCCACCTCCGCCGCCACCGACGACGACGAGAAATTCTTCGCACGCGCGCGCCGCCCCCGCGAGCTCCGCGTGGAGGGCAAGGCTGGCGCGCCGCAGGCAATCGAGCGTGGGCACGGCGCCCATCGAAATCTCGATACGGAGCTCCGAGGGGAGATTTGCCCGGAGCACCCCGATGACACTCGCGAGCACTGCCTCGTGCGCCGCGCCGCGCACGCACAGCCGCAACTCGGCGCACCGGCCGGCGGCAGTGAGGCCCACTAGGAGTTCCGTGCCGGTGCCGGTGCCGTCACTGAGGGCGTGGCTCTCGCTGCACGCCAGCCAAGTCGACGGCGCCGCCAGTGCGCACGGTCCCATGCCGCCGGCGCCCGGCTCGGCGCCCGGCAGCTGGGCGAGCGGCCCGTTCGTGGGGTAGAGAGGGCGAAGGCTCAGGAGTGTGGTCAGCGCATGCGGCAGTTGGATGAGCGCTGCGCTCGCCACCGGAGCCTCGAGGACCAGATGCACGGAGCGCTGCAACGCGGGCGGCAGCGTGAGCACAGCCGACGAGCCGCGCCGTGACAGTAGCGACGGCGGCGGCGCGAGCGCTGCGACGAAGAGAGAGCCGCCGCGCAGTCGCACGCGTGTACCGATACGATGATGCCAGCGTATAGGTGCGAACGCAGCAGAGGGGGTGGCGGCGGCGGCGGTGGCCGCAGCCGCAACGGCGGTAGTGGTGGTGGCGGCGCGCCAGCACAGCAGAAGGTCGACGTCGAGGTCTGCCGGGGAGAGAATCTGGGAGAGTCGGACAGCGAGCGTCATGTGTACTAAGGCCGCCGGCGGCAGCTTCCGCAGCTCGGCACCCTCGGACTGCAGCGCGAGCGACGGGTGCACAAGTGCACAGCTCAGCTGCATTGCGGCACGCTGCCCGTCGTTGCGCACGCACACACGCAGCAGCCAGTGGCCCTGCCGAAACCCATGCTCGACCCCTATCACCCGCGGCCGCGCCGCCGACACCGCCGGTGCTCGACACGGCGCTCGTTGCCTTGCCATCGAGCTCCTCGCTCCGTCCACCGGCTCGTCCACCGCGCTGCCCGCCGGCGGCGCCGGGCGGCCAAACTCTGATCGTGCCCTCTCGCGTTCCGATGCTAGGGGTGGCCCAGCTGTCGTTACGCGGACACCGTGCGCTGCGTCTGTAGGCGATCGCGCCAGTGGGCCGAGTTGTGCGGTCTCGCTCCATCGTGCCAGTGACCACTCGTCCACCGCCCCCACCCCAGCTTCCGACTCGCCGGCAGCCTGGACGGCCAGCAGCGGCGACGTTCGGCATGCCAGCGCTCGCCACGAGAGCAGCTCCTCGTACGTTTCGGCGCATGCATCTGAGGAGTTCGCGGCTTGAGCTCGGAGGAGCGAGATTGCATGCTCCCTCAGTAACCTCCGTTCCACTGTGGCGCTTCGCGCCTTCTCGAGAGCTGTGAGGCCCGCACCGAGCCGGCCTGCGAGAGCGTGGGCGACGCTGCGCAGCTGCCGACGGCGCGCTGCCCCGGGCGCACCACCGGCTGCAGCAACGAGCAGCGGCGCTGTCGTGGGCGCTGGTGCACCCGCACCGGTACCTTCCTCGGAACCAACCTCGGCCCACGTCGTATATGGACTGACGAGGGCATAGCCCCTCAGATGGCACACCCTGGACTCATGCTCGCCGCCGCCGGCGGCGGCACTGGTGACGCTGGCGGCCATGCCAGCGCGGGCACAGACGGTGGCGTAGGCCACGTCACCGCTGGCGCATGAAACGTAGATTCCAAAAGCGGATCGGCGCACGAGGAGTTGTGGCAATGCACCGCCGAGAAAGGCGGCTGCATGCCATCCGAGTACGTCGTCGATGGTGCGCAGCACGTCGCCCTGTCGGCTGAGCAGCAGCAGCTGCGAGCGCACCGCGCCCGCGCTCGCGCACAGCACCGCCAAACCATCGAGCTGGCCATGCTGCATAGGTACCGGTTCCATCCGCCGAGGCACGTGGGACAGCGCGAGCGAGGCGAGAGGCGTTGACTGGCCGTCGCACCCGCAGCAGTGCAGCATCGCGGCGCTCGTGCCCACCCACAGCTGAGTCACGAGCGCGGCGCGCCCATCGTCGCCGCACACCGCCAGCCGCTGCGACGCGGCGCACACGATGGTCGGAGCGAGAGCAGCGGCCGCCGGCGCCCTGTGCCCGACGGACGCCTGATGAGCGTTCCATCCGCCGATCAGCGGGAGAGGATCGTCAAGAGTTTCGTCAGTATGAGTGGGAGCGCCGCCGCAAGCGACAAGCTCGCGAGCGCCACCAGCATCCGGCTCGCACAGGCACAACGCAAACGTCTCCTCGGGCTGCCCGCTCCAGCTCAGCATGCATAACACCGAGACCACGCCCGTCGAGCGCACATGGCCGTGCTCGTCGCCCTCGTTCACAGGAGGGCGCAACCCAAGCAACGAGCCCCCCTCCATAGACTCACGTTGGCTCGCACGTTTGGAGAGCAAGTACAGCACCGGTCCGTCGGCGAGCGCGTGCTCCGTCCCGTCCGCCGCATCTTCGGCGCTGACCCAGCAGCGGAGCAAGCTCTCGAAGCACCTCGCACGCAGATCGAGGACCCCAACGATGTAGCGAAACCCGCCTCCGCTGGCCGTTGCGTGCGTCCGCAGGGCAACGGTGAGTTCGCGTACACTCGAGCCAGTATCCAAGACGGAAGCAGCCGCGACCACCTCTGCACGGCCAGAGGCGTCCTCATCAGGTGGCAGCGTGATGGCAAAGCAATCATGCTCAACGAAGGCGGCGCTCGCCGCGTCGAAGCGGTGCAGCCTGCAGCACAGGTCCGGCGTGAGACAAATGATCTCGCTCGGAGAGGAGGCGGTCGTCAGGAGGTGCATCGTGTGGGCGCGCGCGGCGCGCGCGCGCGCCGCCGACGACGACGCGGCCGAAGCGCATGGACGAACGCGATGAGCATGAAGTCCCGCGTAGACCTGCTGTGAAATGGCGCGGCGTTTTTCAGCCCCTTTTCGAGAGCTTGAAATCGCCTCCCAACTTTGTTTTGGCTGACGCAACGCCGTTCTGGGCGGCCGGCGACGGCCGCTCGGCAACCCCGCGCAGGTCACATATCCCGCAGTGATGATAAGGTGTTTGATGCTCGTGGTCATGACACGCGCGGACTTGCTTCCCACGAAGATTACGATAACTGACGACGCCTCTGCCTCGGAGCGCTACGCCGCGTCGATGCTGCAGTCACATCTGCAGATTGCGTGCCCCGACCTGACCTTCACGGTGGGGCCGCCCAAGGGATCCCGCCCAGGCAGTGAGATCATCGTCGGTCCAGGTGCGTCGCTCCATTACGGCCTCCCTGCCGAAACACTCACCGGCCTGGGCAACGAGAGCTACTACCTGGGCTACTTCGCACCTCCATTGGTGGGCTCAGTGGTGCTCACGGGCGGGATTGGAAGCACACGCAGCACGATTTATGCGGTTTACAGCATGCTGACGGACGTGATCGGCTTCAATTTCTTCGCGCACGACGAGACCGCCCCGCCCATGGAGTGCCTGTCGGACGTCCCCCACTTTGATATCACGAATTCGCCCGCGTTCGAGTACCGCGACAACAACCAATTCCAGCCAACGACGCAACTCGACTGGAGCACGGCGGTCGCCTACAATGGACGCGTGACGGACGCGACGCACGGCAACTACGTCAAGTACGCGGACCCCCCTGGCTTCGTACACACGTCGTACAACATTCTCGCCTTTCCCGACAGTACCTGGCAAAACCATCCGCCGCCCGCGCTCTACAAGGCGCACCCCGAGTGGTTTTGGCCGCGGGGCGCAGCTGGGGCGAGCACGTACGGCCAGCTGTGCTGGAGCAACGCGTCACTGGTGGCCTTCGTCACCGAGCAGGCGCGCAAGATTCTGTGCGCCGACGCAAACGCCACCATCCTCTCCATCTCACAGAACGACAACGGGGAGCAGTGCGAAGACCCGGCCGAGAAGGCAGTCAACGATAAAGAAGGTTCGCCGATAGGCGCGCTACTGAATGCGGTGAATGCGGTCGCCGACGCTCTCGCCGACGAGTTTCCGCACGTTGCGTTCGATACGTTAGCCTACCAGTGGACGCGCTCTGCGCCCACGTCGGGTCTGAAGCCGCGACCGAACGTGATCATCAGGCTGTGTACCATCGAGTGTGACTTCGCGCACCCACTCACGCACGAGAACAACGCGCCGTTCCAAAAGGACATGGCGGCGTGGGCGGCGCTCTCAAAGCGCACGTACATTTGGGACTACGTGACCAATTTTCAGCACTACGTCGCCCCCTTCCCTAACTGGCACGTGCTCGTGCCCAACCTCCGCTTCTTCCACGAGCACGGCGTCCAGGGGGTCTTTGAGGAGGGCACGTATAATACCCCGGGCGGGGATCTCGTGCAGCTCAAGGACTACCTGCTGGCCAAGGCCCTCTGGAATCCAAACATCGACGATGACGACGCAACCACCCAGTTTCTCGGCTACTACTACGACTCGGCCGCAGTTCACGTGAAGACCTATATGGATGCAATGGTCGAGGGGATCGACGGGAGCGCCTACTACATGCACGAGTCCTTCGACGTGAACGCGCCCTTCCTCACCCCCGCTCTGCTGCTCCGTTCGGCGCAAGCGTTTGCGAATGCAAGTGCCGCCGTCGCTTCCAAGGACGTGCGCTTCATGCGCCGCGTGGAGGAGGCGGCTCTGCCAGTCATGTACGTCGCCCTCTTTCGGTGGGACGAGCTCCGGGCCTATGCGAGCTCTGCCAAACTGACGTGGCCATACAATGAGACACTCCGACCCCAGTTTGACGAGTTCAAGCGTGTGTACCAGGCCGTCGGCATCAAAGTACTTGACGAGGCCGGCCACACGATCGACTGGATGGAGTCGGTTCTGTTCCCGACGTCCGGGGGGCTGCTGTCCCTCGTCGGAGGACGGGACAGATCGTCGTCCCGGCGCGGCTCAAGCTTGCACTGGCGTGCGAGCTAGCCGTGTGACCTGCTTGAGCTCCGAGCGAAAGATCATGTGGTGCCGTCATCGAGGCTGCGCCTCAGTACAATGTCGACCTTGCCGTGGTCCTGGCGTTGCATTCGGCCTTCGGCAAAGGCGAGGAGGATGGTCCCCATACGCAGCAACGCAGGAATACGATAGAAGGCGTAGCCGCCCTCGCCTTCTCGGAAGATAGCGCCATCCGCGTCAGAATGCGTCTGCAGCATTTTCTCATCATCATGAGTTCCCGCGGGAGCGTCCTTTTGGGCGTCCTCAAGTCAAGTCAATCTGCGCCCACTCTCGTCCTCCACTGCTGGCTTCCGGAGCACATTCGATAGGCTTCCGTATGGTTGTCTGTTGTTTATGTATAGACTTGACTTGACTTGGGCGTCCTCGGACACCACTCGGCAACCGACTCAAGAGAGGCCACCCCCCTCCCTTTCCTTGTGTCAGATCTAGGCGCACCAGGAGGGTGGTCCTGGGACGGGTCAGGGTCACGATCCGCGCAACCCTTTTTGAGACCGCCCACGACCCCCGGGCCGTCCGCGTAAAAGGTCCGTAAGGCTTCTAAGTATAAAGCTATTTAGAATTTACTAAAAGCAAAAAGGTGCAGTCTGTGCGAGACAGTGAGTGACGCCAGCCCACGCGCCGGAAAGGAGTGCGATTCACTATTTTAACGTCATGGTGCCTTCCGCCGAGTACGCCCCTCGCGCTTGTCCCGCTATTGCCCCGCCCGGTCTCACTCGACTGACGGAGGGACGTGACAAGCTCCTTGCCCAACCGCGGCATCGCATGATACCCGGTCCGGATGGTATACTGTACGTTCTGTACCCCCCTAAGAACCAAATCTAAGCCGCCTTCCCTCCACCTGCGAGCTCCTGTTTACAACAGCAGTTCTCGATCACGCTGCCCATGTACTGCTTGCTCGCGCCCCACGTGAAGCGAGGATTTTTCGTCGGGTGCTCGCGCGTGAGGTTGATCAGCCGCTCGATCCCTCTCCGGCAGTCCGAGCACGTCAATCGTTCTTTTGTCGGTTGCAACTCTGGCACGAGGCCTTCGAGCAGCGGCTGGTTGAAATGCAAAAGCTCGCAGGATGACGAGCAATTGTGCCACTCAGATTGAAAGTTCGAGACTGAGAAGAATGTGGTGCTCAGCTGTCGATTCCAACCACACGGCACGATGCGACACAGATGGGGCTGCCGGTTGCAGAGCCTTGTGTACAGAGTCTGATCTCCCAACGCTGGCTGGACAGCATCCCATCCAGGAAACTCACCGGCAGCATATGCACCCAGCGTTTCCTCATATGAGGGCGATGCGCCGAGCGCATGCTCCGAGGCAGTGGATCGCATGCGCTCTAGGTCTTGCAGCTGTACGCCTCCATTGAAGCCCACATGAGTTGGTCTAACACGAGCATAGGTAGGACCTTGCTCCTTGGCCAGCCCAATGACCTGAGTCTGGCTGAAAGCATCGAACTCCGACCAAAGACCACGGATGCCCACTGGACCAACAAGTGCAACATCAAGATCGAGGACGATCACTTTGTCAAGCATGACCAGCTTGTACAGGAACGGCTTCCACAGGAAAACATACGCCCCGTGCGGCTTACCACGTGTCAAATTGCGATGCCGAGCCACCGTGTCTTCGGGCATGCGTGTGATGGGCCACTGCGTGCACCATGTTGGCAGCGCCGCGATTTGGACGTTGACGACGGCGTGGAAGTGCACAGGTGAGTCGCTGCTGGCATTTATGTGACGCGACACTCGGACGATATTTTGAGCGAAGGCGTCCCCGTGGTACATGGCCACGAATAGCAGGTGCGGCTCAGTAGGGCTCATGAGGATTGGTACCGGGATGTCGAGGACGCGAGCGTCGTGTGCGATGGAGCGCACACGCGCGAGAGGCCCTCATGCTTGGGGGTCCGGAGCGTGTACGCGCGCGCGCGCGTTGTGTTGAACAGCAACAGCACGCGTTCGCGCGCGCGCGCGCGCGGCGTGTGTATAGTATATATACTGGTACCGGTAAAAAGACACCGGGGGGAGCCGGGACACACACGGGACACACGGGACACGCGGACGCACAAAGGCACACAGACGAATCTCACAACCAACCAAACCCACCAACAACACACACC